>KZ651442.1:422416-432915 GCA_001010745.2 Gerris buenoi | reverse complement strand
CCGAGTAGCTAGACATTTGAAACTTTTAGAATAGCTCAGAACACGATGACAATGCATTATTTTAATACTTATATCCATCTTTCAGCAAAATTTAATTCGTTGTCAGCAAATTGTGCTGTATAAAAAATTAGTTCGGAAAAAATCCGCAAGTTATTTTATTTGTTTTGGCATATCCCATATTTACAATCTTCATTTTGACAGGTTTCAAATTTACAATTTATGACACAAAATTTAAAAACGTAGTATATAAAAAGTTATTTTTATTTTGCAATTATATAGATATGGATTTGTCTAGTAGTCCATCCATACTTAAACAGCAGCGCCCTCTTGTTTAATTTTAGTCGCGAGAAAGTTCCAAGAGATGTATGAATGTAATATGAGAAAGCTCTATGGATTATAGAAGATAAAAGGCTTTTGGCCCAGCCAACTATAAGATACCACCTTGAAGCTTTGTAGTAGCCTTGAAGCCTACGGAGGCTAGTGTAGTGTGGCATATAGTATAGAAGAAATTAGGGAAGCTTGGTCAGTAGAGCGTAGCATCATCTCATAGTACCTTAAACACTAATGATGTATCGACCTCACCTTACCATATAGCCCATCTCATGTCTCTTTACTTCCCTTCTATGTTACATTACATGGCCAAACTAATTCTACACACATTACTTAGGACCTATATAATGTTTCAACTTGCTACCGTTTCTCTCTTTTGTCTTTTTTTCCATCTTTTGTAAAGACGTGAAATCCGATAATGTTTATGTATACATCCTCAATTATTTTGTTTAGACATGATAAAATACAATGAATATTTTTGTTTAATTGTCATTTTTTTTTTAACAGATAGGAAACATTGTGTTATTTATAGAAATATAAATCCCGCTTATCGTCTCTCTTTCATTTTTTGTTTTAACAAATATCGTAATCAAATAAAAATAATAACATAAATAATAAAAAAAACGTGTTAAGGAAGGAATAAAATATTGATAAGGAACATCATAATATGCTGGAAAGAAAGAGGCAAGAGTCTTGAGAAGGATATAGAAATTATCTATTATTTTACTTAAATGTTTTAATTGAAGGTTGACTGCGTATTTGAATGTTGGGCAACAAAAATTGGTCAACAAACTGTTACTACCTACGATTGAGGCAATATTATATTATTATATGGCGATAATTTCATATGAAAAAGTTTGTATTTGGGCGAAAAACTTGATTATCTCGGATAACTCTAAAAAAAAATTATCGGGAAAATTTTGTGTACATTTAAGACACAAAAAGGTATACTTTCACCAAGTTTCATAAAAAAAAAAAAAAATTATTTTTGAGGAAATGAAAAATAAAAAAAACACGGTTTTTCGCTTTTTTGAGGTTATGTGAAAAAATCATCAATACAAAAGTCGTAGATTTTTTTATGATATACAACTTTTCTTTTGCACACTTTTCTCTCCGACGTCATCTTTCGCCGGAAATCGCAATAATACCTAATTCACCCCTTTTCACCCCCCCCCCCCAAAAAAAAAAAACCATACCGCAACACCCCTGCTAACGCATTTACTTTTTTTACGTTTATTATTCGCCACTTTGCCATTTCCAACTGTTCTCGTCCTTTTAATAAATTTCTCTTTTTCAATGTGTAATTTACTATCAGAAAACTCTAGATGATCTCCGAAAAAAAAAGAAAGAATAAAGTTTGTTCTTTGCATTTTATTTTAGGTTTGTTTTAATAAATACTCTGCTCTGAAATTAAGAATGCTTATCTTGCTTAGAATAAAGGTTAAGTAGATAACGTTTGAATCTATACCCAAGGAAGTTAAAAACTTTGCTGCTTTGCGAAAAGTTGATGCGACTTATAGTTTTATCCAGCTTTCCTTAAAATGAAGACTTTTTTAACAGATTTTCTGATGTTTGACTTTTGAAATGAGTCTATAACGTGTAAAATTTGGCTTATATACACTTTCCCTTAATTTTAACGTTTAGAATTAATTATTTCTCGATCAAGTCTCGAAGCAAGTTTAAATGTGGCTATTTATGTCCGGAATAATTTGATGGATCTATAAAAAAAGTATTTTTACCATAAAACCAATTATTGTTTTACTAAAACATTTATATAAGAAATAAATTCGCTCGTTTCACGAGAAAGCTATTAAAATATGAGGTAATTTTTCCTTCCATTAATATTTAGCCCCGTTTCCCCGTATAAAATTATGGGTGCGTTACTGGTAAAATTTATTTTTATTAAACCAACTTCTTTTTGTTTTCTTTGCGTTTTACTTTAGGTTCATTGGAATTAAGTATGCTTACCTAACTTAGAAAAAAGATTATCATTTGAAATAGACCCAACTTTTTTCAACGCTCAGGTAATAATAACGTTGAATTTAACAAGATTATACAGATGGCATTACAGGTTGCGTGAATAAACTTTGGGCAATAGGGGTTAATTAGGGTAGAATCGAGAGGGTGAAGAGGAAAGACCAAAAAAAAAAAGTTTACCGGGATGCCGAGAGATGTTAATTTAGCTCGGTTTGTAGCCCTTTACTTACAGTCAATAACCATGGCATGGGAATCGGGTTTAATCTAATATCAGGCTTCAAATTTAGAATGTCGGGAACACATCAATCACTTATTTCTCTCATAAAACTGCTTACATTTGTATTTCAGAAAAGTTTACATTACTTAAACTTTTTTTTGCAACTTATAGGGTAAGGTTTTTTTTATCTTTTTATATTAAAATTACTTTAATTTATTTTGCTGTAATCAACTTTTTTTTCTTCTTTTTTTTACGTGACACGTGGATTATCTTGAGAGGATAGGCTACCCAGTGACAGTACTCTTGTCACGTTGAAAATAATTACTACAGTACTCCTGTCACACGTTAAATCAATTCTGTACAACGGTTGAGGGAGTGTATTACAGCAAGCAGATATCGAGGCCAACGCCTCTTCAGCTGACGGGTTGGTTGGTCTGCGATATGGAAGGGTAGAATTGATTTGACTGAAGTATTCGGATGGAGATTTTGGGTTTCGTGGATTTTTTAAAGCGGGAAGAAGCGAGGTATAAAAGAATTATAACGTTGTTGCCGAATGTGAGTTTAGAAGCGTATAATAATGGGGAAGGGGTGATTTTCCAAAGGATTGTTGATTGAAGGGACAATATAGAGTCTGTAAGAATTAGAGCGCTAAGTGCTACCCCAGAGCTAAATTCAATTGGTCCAAATGGATTTAACGATTGAATTATAAATATAAGGATCTTATTATGAAAGTATAAGAGGTAATTTTGGTCAAGGAGTTGCAAAATAATTGTATGCCATCTGTTAGAGTACGTTTGGTTTTGTTGTATTGAGCACACTTCAATCGTCGGTCAAGATTTAGGCCTAGGTAGGCCTATGTAAGCCTACGGTAAGGTAGAAAAGTGGTTTCTAATAACTTAATTACCTATCTATCTTCTTCGGTCTATGCTCACGATTGGAGCCTGATTTTCTGTCCAACTGTCATACCAACCGGTGCTTGGCTGAGGATGGTTTGGACGGTAGGGTAAAAGATTCACAAACGTAAAGGATCCATGCAGAGGTTACAACAGCTTAGGGCTTAGAGGACGGTACAAAAGCAGTCCCCAGTCGGTTTGGAAGTTGGAAGGGCTTTTATCCATAGCTCATGCCCGAGACGATCCAACAGGTGGTCTCCAGCTTGGTTGCAACATGCCTGTTAAGTTTCTTCCAACCTAGCTGTTGGTGAATATTGTGTTTATTGTTGTTTTAATTTTAATTCAGTCAATATAAAATCCAATATATACCAATTATATATTATATACCAATATTTAACGTCTATAATCTATAATGTTATAATACCACGATCTAAAGCCGGTTACACGCGTGTTGGACTGGCAGTTTAGACTTAACAGTCTGTCTGATGGCCTGTCAGATCAAGTACACAAGTTAAGGATTATTCTATGGTGACATGGAGATTAAGCATTAAGGACATAATAACCGACAAGGAAGTGAAATTGTAAGGGAAAAATTGTAATGAAGCGAAATTTGATTGTAAAGATAAGATAAAGCAGAACCTTAGAATAAATAATAAGATGTACATTTTAAGATGTTCTAAGGAGGTTAGAGGTTGGGGTCTTAAAAAGGATACCGTTTATATAAATCTCTAGAACAGTTATTATACACAGTACACATGCGACACACATGAAAAAAAAATTTGTGTCCATTATGTGTTAAAACCAATTAAAATACGTTCTACACATTCACTATTAGCCCAGTAAAATTAGATTTTTGGTGTCGATTAATTCAGACAAAGCTGGAAATTGTTTTAATCCACTTGTGGCATCCCAAATAACAGTAGAATAAGTTTGCGACGGTTTCTGAGGCGAGCTAAACTTTTGCGAGCCAAAAAACTGCGAACTTTTGGCACTTTTCTCAGTTTTTGGCTTATAACATCTTAAGGGTGCATCAAACAGAAAATTAAGTCCTTACCAAACTTAAAGAACATTAAATTCTGCGTCGAATGCATTTTTTAACATTAAATAATACACAGGGGTTTAGTCAGAATCGGCAGTCAAAAATAGGCAAATTTTACAATTTTGCGAGAAAAGAGTGCCAAGGCCCCCATACAAGATCAAACATTTTGTGCAAAAAATTTGCGCAAACCTCAGGCAATACGCACGTCAAACATCAAGTTTGTGCAAACATGATGTTTGCGCAAACATTATAACCGTTTATGAGGGCCTTTATTCTCAGTTTTATACGCCTATAACTCGGAAATGGTTATTCCAAATGAAAAATGTCAAATAACTAAAGTTGTAGAGCATCAAATTGTGCGTTCAGAACACTTTTTTTTTTTAAATTTATTTTTACCTAAGCATAGATCCAAGTCATAACTAAAAGTATTCTGAGACCTGATTTTATGCTATATGCAGCTTTTCTGTAGTTCCATGACCCGGAATCACTTATGTTTGTCTAAGAAATAAAATTATGATGTAATTTGATCGTTCAACCTGATTCTTGAGGTTTTATGCAGAAGTGGTGAGTTGGAATGGAGGGTGTGTTACTGTATTTAGTTTGGTTTCCATAAAATGCCCATTGTCAATTTTCCTAAAGATTCCTTTCCAGAAAACATCACAGCAACAGTTTGAAACATATTTTGTATTTGAATGTAATATCCATTGTCGCTTTTTGATGATAGTGGAATGTAACTTAGCGTCATCAAACAAAACAGATGCTGAGGACAAATTATGAGCTTTTCGGGCGCTTTCTACTAATTTGATGCTTTTTTCTTCAGCATCATCGGGATATCCTTAAAATTCTCTGGTATGTATTTTTGGAGCCACAGTGCATAAACTCTGGTTGTTTGTATATCACAAAACTCGATGTAAGAGGAGCCCTCCATCGCCTACAAATTACATCACACGTTGAACGATCAAATTTTATCACAATTAAATTTCTTAGACAAACATTAGTGATTCTGAGTCATGGAGCTACAGAAAAGTTGCATATAGCATAAAATAAGGACTCCAAATACTTTTGGTTTTTGCTTGTATAATTAAATTTAAAAAAATAGAAGTGTTCTGAACGCACAATTTGATGCTCTACAACTTTAGTTATTTGACATTTTTCATTTGGAATAACCATTTCCGAGTTATAGGCGTATTAAACTGAGAATAAAGGCCCCCATTAACGGTTATAATGTTTGCGCAAACATCATATTTGCACAAGCTTGATGTTTGACGTGCGTATTGCCTGAGGTTTGCGCACATTTTTTGCACAAAATGTTTGATCTTGTATGGGGGCTTTGGCACTCTCTTCTCGCAAAATTGTTAAATTTGCCTATTTTTTACTGCTGATTCTGACCAAACCCCTGTGTATAATTTAATGTTAAAAAATGCATTCGACGCAGAATTTAATGTTCTTTATGTTTGGTAAGGACACAAATTTCTGTTCGATGCACCCTTAAGATGTTATAAGCCAAAAACTGAGAAAAGTGCCAAAAGTTCACAGTTTTTTGGCTCGCAAAAGTTTAGCTCGTCTCAGAAACCGTCGCAAACTTATTCTACTGTTATTTGGGATGCCACAATTAGATTAAAACGATTTCCAGCTTTGTCTGAATTTATCGGAGGCACGGCTTTGTTTTGGTCTAATTTTACTGGACTATATATAATCTATTTGAACTAAGTATCCACGTTTCTAATGGAAGTTATTTGTATAGCGTTATATTTCCCAATTAAGATTATTTCCAATTGGTAAAACCATTCGATTTCTATTTGTTTTTAACATTTATTCATGATCCAATCTTATTTCTAACTAAGTTCAATAATCTTTATTGCCTAACGATTGCATTTGTAAAGAAGAAGGCAGATGCAACTCTTACAACATCTCTATAATCAAATAATAGCTTATTTCATTACTGGGCAGGTGCAAGACGCTAGTTGCGTGAAAGTTTTAACGTTAACGGCTATATCCACTATCCACTTCAGTTATTAGCTGACCTGTTCGTCCAGTGTACAATGTCTTGCCTGCTTCTCCAGGGATTCACTGTTGCTTCTAGTTACTCATTTTTCAAAGCCGTTAAATCAGATAATAGCAGTTACGCAACTATCTTCACCTAACACCTCTTGCAATATCCCCTTCCTATAGTTCGCACTTGAATAGTTCGCACTTGGAAAATAACCTTAAATGATCCTCTTAAAGCAAATTATCATTTAAAAAAAAAAAAAAAAAAAAAAAAAAAATGGAGAAGATTAGCGTCAACAACATCCAATTAACCTTTTTTGGTTTACAATGACTCTTAAAACATTATGTTTTTCTTATCTTAGTAAATTACTTATTTACGACTTGTAGAGACATAATTACTAAGCAACAAAAAAGTAATCTGTTATAACATTTTTTTTTCTTTTAAGTAATTATATTGTTTCTTATAATACTTTGTTAATACCTTTTTTGTAAGTTTATTACCAAAGTAATTTAGAAGAAAAGTTTGAGGTTCAGAAGTTTATTTAATCTTCTTAAAAATAAACTTTTTATTAGCAAAACAGAAAATTTTAAAACAAACTTTTTTCACTGTTTGTAGAATAAATTAAAGATTTATCTGTTATGTTATTCTAAAGTTTAATAAAAATATATTTTCTGTTATTATCTATCACAAATAGTAGTAGCGGTAGCTATATAAGCCCCATACTCGGAGTTCACCCACCAACGCTGTATAAATAGTTAGTTAAACTAAAGTAAAGTAACTTCTATATAGTTACGATGTCAATTACATGGTTTGTAAGGACAATTACATGGTCGATAAGCTTACCCCATGACATCTATTAGAAAAATATATATTTAAATATAAGCCCTTTGCCAGGCCTGATGAGGGCTTAAACGTGTGCCACAGTTTGCATTTTTAAATTGTAAAATATAAGAACAATAAAAACGTCGAAGAGTATGGCAATGCACAAAGACATTGTGTTAGGTCTATGGTGAGAAGATAAAGGAAAGATAAATAAGTAGTTAATATGTTTGGTAATGCACAAAAAAGAGTATAGAATTAAGAATCTGAAAAATGAATTTTTACTTCAAATTTGGGGCGCTGCCCCTAACAACTCTGTAAAAAAAGAGAAAACCAATTTCTCGAAAACGGTTCTGATGATTTTAATTTAAAAAATCTCAAATTTAGTCCATTTAAATGCGAATCTAACGATATAAGCCGTTTTCCCGGGAAAAAAACCTTGGCCCTGGGAAAATAGCTTTAAACGCGGACGGAGAGGGACCGGGTTTGATTCCCCGGTGAGAAGTTATTTTACTGATATATTTTGATAAAAATGTTTAAAAAAAATAATTAAATGTAGCTACGAAAACTCGAAAGCTAATAAATGGAAAACACTGAGGTAAGTAATTATGAACTCGAATATGAGAAAGTTTGTCTGAGTTGTCTTAGACCAATTTTTATTTTTTTTTATTTTTTAAATTCACTGAACTTACCCTTATTTCTTTATTATCTTCTCTTGTACCGGTATAAAAAAATAACTGCACAGTAAAAATATTTAATGACCTTTTTCTCTTCCACGTTTTATAACCTCGACATACATAAAAACTGTGTTTAAGAGAAATTTGTATGCGCGTAATATCATTCTGTCGTCATGTTATAAAAGAGTGAGTGACTCGTGAAAAGACAAAACCGCTTCTTTTAAAAATTTCATTTTTAATTAGATAATGTGTTTTGACATGAAACAAAATGTTTGACGAACATTTTTAAAAATAAAAAGAGAAATGTTTTTGTTCTTCATAACCAGAAGGTTCATGTTAATTTATTTATTTCATATTTCAGTGTGTTTTCTCTTCTTTTTTTTAAAAAAAAAAAAAAAAATGATTTTTGTCTGTATAAGAGGAAGATGTCTTGATATTATACATTCCCTTGTGTAAACAGTTTACAACGGTACTAAATTTCAAGTTCAGGGTTAGTAGTAGAATCACAAAAGTTTTATCGTGCTTGTTTAGTGTAGCTTTGTAAAGTCTGTATCTTAATTTTACCTCGAGTTTATTTCATTATTTAATAACTAAAAGTCTTCATGATTCTTTCTTGTAGCGAAGTAATTTAACAGTTTTTAATCTACTTATTAACTAGTTAGTAATCTAATGATTAATAGTTAATCACAAACAGTTAGATAATTGTTATTTCAGAAGTAAAAAAGATTAAAGACAAAATTTCTTATCAAATTTATTAATTAAGACTTCTCTTAAAGTTGAAAATGACTACTTTTAACTGAATCTGAAAACTTGAATCTTAATATTAACGCTTAGGTTTACTTTACACTAACAAGTTGTGATAAATTAAATCAATTATTGTTTTCGCTTTTATCCCTTTGGCTTCTAGCATCACATATTAGGAGTATAAGAATTAATTTTTATTCCGGTCATTTGATTTTATAGGGCCTTAAAAATTGACAACACGTTGATAGTGGTAAAGTTGAACCTCTAGGTCTTTTTATATGCTTAATTTCTTTTACTATTTCTGTGTGTAAATAAAAAGAGGTCTATATAAGAACCGTATCAGGCACTCGCTACCGGATGCTTTCCTTGGTGGATTTGTCTAATTTAATCCAAAACATTGTTAATGATACTAATACTAATCTACTCGCATCATTTACTGCAAAATGTATCAGAACTTACTGACACTGACGGAATAAATTATCTGTTTTATTTCATCATTATGTTGAATTCTTAAAAAAAATTAGACTATAAGAAAGTAAATTAAATAAATAAATGAAAAATACTGACAAACTTGCAGTAAATGGCTCACTGTAGCGGTATTCTATCAATATATTATCATGTCTTAAACCCTTCTTAATTTCATCATTTTTCTTTTATTTAATCGTAGATTTTTCAGTTAATTCCTTTAATTTTGTACGTTTAAACTTTATTTTAATTTAAACTTTAATTTTTAATTTAATTGATATTTATGTTTAAGCGACATTTCACCCTCACCTGGCCATTTACAGATGAAGATTGACAGTTATTTGTAATCGTTAAATGCAATACCGAGGTAATTACTAGTGAAAATGACAGTAATTTTAAGTGGGTGAAATATCGCATAAATACAAATTTAAAAATATCATTTTTTTTAATTTAATTGTTAAATGTAATATTATTTTAAATATTTCTGTAACCACGACAAAATTTGCTTTTGCTGGACTCAGACACACTCCTATATCCTAATCTCTATATATGTGAGTATAAGATTAATGTTTTGGCTGTACAGAAGATCCGAATTGCTTTTTTTTTTTTTTTTTTTTTTTTTTTTTTTTTCATTTTATACATTAAGAAAGCTAATACTGGCCCTAATTTTTTCCCTGTCTGGTATGTTTAATGTTCTCACAGGTCCGACTTTATAGTGGCAAAACTGCCGGATCAAAATCCATTAATTTTAATGCAATGGTGAGCGCTAACATGTGAAGCTGACGCGTGTTGTAGGCTGAGGTTTCTCAGTTAAACAACACACGCTTTGAAAATTTGCCTAACAATCGCGGTCATTAATTTGTATGTATGTAAGTATGTATTTATGTATATGTATGTTCGGGTAAAATCTTGCAACTGAATTTTAAAACAGTTATGCTCAACCGATTGAATTGAAATTTTGCATACACGTTTAGCTTGGGTGACAATCCATGGTTAGCTAAGTGACGTCATTTTAAATCCAATATGGCAGGCAGCCCAAGATGGCGGACTAGCTATTTTTTAAGCACGCCCATGATATGGGTATCAAAAGAAAGGATTTGCTGAAAAGAATAAGAATAAATTATTTATTTTTTAATTTAAATCAAATTATAATTACTATTTACAAAGGAAGACAGTCAGAGAAAAATAGACCTCTGCGCCGGGATTCGAACCACGGACCTCCCCCTCATTTCCAGTGTGCGGGTGCTCTAACCAGTTAAGCTACACAGAAGAATACTTTCACCTGACAATATCGATACCTAATCCCGAATTAAGCTTTTTCAAATTTTTCCACAAGTCTTAGAAGTCA
>KZ651442.1:399347-413165 GCA_001010745.2 Gerris buenoi | reverse complement strand
TTTTTTTTTTTTTTTTTTTTTTTAAATTTTTATTTGTAGTTCTATTATTTGTACCGTATTTACAATCAATAAATAAAAAGGAAATATGTTGAGTTAAGCAGTGGATTAATTTAAAATTATAAGGATTTGATGTTACTTTTGTCAGAAGGAAATATTATTATTTGAAGAAATTTCATTATATATATTGTACAAATATTGTAAGGCCGGGCTCCATGCTAAGAGTCATGTACTTTAAAAGCATTAAACAATTCTAATTCTAATTCTAATTCTATTTCGGAAACACGATATATTTTTGTAAACTAAATTTCAATACCTTTAAAATGATACCCAACTTCGATTTTTTAAATCACTAAAATTTTGGGCCCCTCTGCTTCGCCTCGGGAGCTAATTAGTGTTATCAAAAACTCTAATTCCCTCGGCTTCGCCTAGGGATTTAGGGACCGTGGTTCCTTCGGCTTCGCCTCAAGGACCAACTTTTTCGCTCAGGGAATAATGGCTTACTTTACTCCCTAGGTGCATAAATAACTATTTTTAGTCTCCATGGAGCCTCATATTATCTGTCCCCACCTGACATAAACTAATGACAGAGACCAAGCCAACAAAGTACATGAGGAGAAGAAAATCATCTATGAAAAGTGTATTGAGTTTTATAAAGATAGGCTCTCGTGGTGATAGAGATTATAAAGTATATGGATTGTGGTTTGGAACAAGAGGGACTATACAGCACCTATGACTAAAACTCTTTGACGAAATCGGTACGGATCAAAATGTTTTAAAAATACTTTCAGAAAATATAATTATGGACTCATTAGGTATTCTTAACCACCATATTTATTAATCTTAATGGTTATGTTTTTATTATTTAACTTGTTAATTCAGTATATCATAGAATGACATAGAACTAGAATAACTTAATTACAGAAACAGATTTTTAAAAACATGCTTTTATTCGTATTCTTTTCAGCAAACCATTTCATTTTTGATACCCATACCATGGGCGTGCTTAAAAAATATCTAGTCCGCCATCTTGAGCTGCCCGCCATATTGGATTTTGAATGACGTCACTAAGCTAACCCTGCACTGCCATCCAAACTAAACGTGATGCAATATTTCAATTCTATCGGTTAAGGATAACTGCTTTAAAATTCAGTTGCAAGATTTGACCCAAACATATACATACATACATGCATACATTGCAAGTTAAATAAAAGCTTGTAAAAATTAAACTAGGAGTGCAATGCTTGCAATATTGAGCTGAGCGTGCATTTTAATCATATTTATTTATTTTTTTCATTTTTTCCTATTTTAGCAATAGAATGACCCCTCATAAATGAAAATATGACAAAATTTAACATACAACAATAACTGTACTCTTAAAGAGCTTTCCAACGACATGCATCTTGAAGGGCATATACTATTTTAACTTTTGTACCTCGTACCAACTTGGACCATTTCAGATTTATATCTTGCTGTGGGTTGGTCACTATGACCATGAATTTTGAGCGGATCGGCTCAGCCGTTCAGGAGTTAGGAGAAAACTTTTGTACTTCGTACCCCGTATCCCTCTGTACCAATTTGGACCATTTAAGATTTATATACCTTCCTGAGGTTGGTCACATTAACCGTGCCGAATTCCGTGCGGATCGGTTCAGCCATTCAGGAGAAAACTTATGTACCCCGTACCTCGTACCCCTGTGTACCAATTTGGACAATTTCAGATTTATACCTTCCTATGGTTAGTCACTATGACCGCGTTAAATTTTGTGCAGATCGGTTCAGCCGTTCAGGAGGAGTATGCATCATAAAAAACGCAAAGTGTAGTATAAGAGAATAAATAAATAAATTTATACTCAATAAATAAATTTATGAATAAACAAATAAAACAACTGGATTAAACCAATAAAATAAGACTATTAACCA
This sequence comes from Gerris buenoi, assembly GCA_001010745.2. Lineage (NCBI taxonomy): Eukaryota > Metazoa > Arthropoda > Insecta > Hemiptera > Gerridae > Gerris > Gerris buenoi. The sequence continues at coordinate 411,245 of KZ651442.1, read as the reverse complement.
AAGATACAAAACGAAACTTAAAAATAACTAATAAAAGAAAAACTACCGAAAATCGGTAGGATACCGATATTCCTTTTTGACTTTTTGATTACTGTTAGTTTAGGTACTGATGATGGCCTGACTGATGATTATGAATTAAATATTTTTTACGTGGAGAGACTTTTTTTATGTGGAGAGACTTTTTTTATGTTATACCTTAAAGAAGGAAATAAAGTTTTCCGAAACGTCGGCAAGTCTAAATCTGTGATTTTTATACTGACTGATCCTCATCGTTATTCTTAATTTCTATTTAGTTCGCAGTCGATATCTACATAGTTTAGTTTTAACAAGTTCACTAAACCATAAAATGTCACTACAATAACCACTACTAATTAAGACCACTAATATTTCAAGATTAATGATTTACTTAAGATGTTATCATTATTTTTGTAGAACTAAATAAAAATGAATAACAACTTTACTGCCACTTCTTCAATAAATCAGTTAGTTACGAGGGGGGTCCAGCATCGAGATGGAAGGAAGAATAAACTCCAGAGATTATGAAATGAGAAGCCAGCAGCTGTTCAATCTATTTACAGCCACAAACAGATGACAGCCCTTCATTTTTTTTAAGATGTCTTAAATTTAAAAAAAAAACTGTTATAAGTCAACGATTTACGTCAAGTTAAAATTAGATAGACAGGATGTCATTACATGTATTACTTATTTCTTATTCCTAGCTTTTTGAATTTAGATGATAAAAGATAAAGATTTAAAACGATAACAATCAAGACTTTACATCGATTACAAATTTATTTGGTTTTTTTGGTGGCCAAGCGCCAGAGACTTTGAACGGGAAAAAATTCCGATAAAGCTAAATTTTGGTTTATGGCTTTATTTTGGTCCCCTGATGATCATACTAAGTTTTCCCCCTCGAGGGAGGTCGACGTTGGCTGCCGTTTGAAAAAAGGGACCAAAATTCGGTTTTTGGCCAATAACTTCGTTCTCATCGATGATACGACAAAAATAGTTATTATCAAATTTGTAGGACTTTAAATTAACAACAAAAAAGGTCCAATGTCATTATACGCTTAAGTCAATAGTTTCGAAGCTATAGCGCTGCGAAGTGCAACATGATTTTTAGACTTTAGCGTATAATGACATTGAACCTTTTTTTTGTCAATTTAAAGTCCTACAAATTTGATAATAACTATTTTTGTCGTATCATCGATGAGAACGAAGATATTTATCAAAAACCGAATTTTGGTCCCTTTTTTTCAAAATGGCGGCCAACGCCGACCTCCCTCGAGGGAGAAAACTTAGTATGTTCATCAGGGGACCAAAATAAAGCCATAAACCAAAATTCAGCTTTATCCGAATTTTTTCCCGTTAATGGCCTTTTTGAGCTAACGCTCTTGGACTATTCTATGCGATGAAAAAAATTAGTTATCGATCGCATTTGTAACTTGAACGATTTCAAGTCCGACGTTTTGCTTCCTCCGTATGAAACATATTTAGGGTTAGGGAGATAAAGCATTTCTATATTGATTATTCGGGATAAACCGCTCATTTTCACGGATAAATTGCTTTGAGTTATTTCATCCAAATTGCTCAAAAGCCATTTAGCACAAGCCTCAAAGGAAGAGTCCAGTAGTGGAAGAGAAACTGAGGAACTAAGTTAATTAATTCATTAATTTTTTTTATTATCATGAATGTTATATTAGCTTGTTTTTAACTTTACTTTTGGTTAAGATACGAGTACTTAACCAACTGATAGCTGTAAAGCATCATAATTTAAGATTAGATACTTTATTATGTATAAGATGTATTGTGAGATGCTGCTCTAAAACGAGTGTTTCGGCCTTAATATGGTTATTATTTAGTTAATATTGTTATAGGAATAATTGTGAAATTGTTGTATAAAAGATCAAAGAAGCTCTTGATCATTGTTGTAGCTTTGTATGAATAATTAAATGGACCTAATTCTTGTATTAGAAAACTGTAAATATAATCTGATATAAATAATATAAAATATAAGAAAATGTGTTTAAAAAATAAGATTAAATCGCATTTTTCTGTTTAATTCGTCCTCTTAGTTGTGCTGATTGTTCGGATTCTCTAGTTTATTTCTATACTTAATAGGTTAAAAAGAATTGTGATTTATTATTTATTAGCGTTGTATTCATTATTCTTATTAATTCTGTAATTTCTTAGAGAAATACATAGAATGATTTTTGTTTTACTTTTGATTGATTGCCATTTTCAAATGACGCTGACAAATTTAATTTATCCGTATTAAATACTACGATTTTATCATTTTCACTATATTATGTTGAAACATCTAGTTTTTCTCGAGAACGTCTCATTTTATGTCTTATTTTATTTTTATTTTTTAAGATTTATATAAATGATTGATCGNAAAAAAAAAAAAAAAAAAAAAAAAAAAAAAAAAATCCCAATCATATTTTGAAATCACACGAAAAATCATGACAAAAGTTAGGACTAGTATTATTCACCGTGATTGAAGATTGTCTGTATGACTAATCATTTAGAAAATCATACCGTGTTGACTGTTTTAAATTAGGTTGTGACAAAATCATAGGGAAATCTCCAAATTGCACGACAACCGTTAAGACCTATAATGTACCACGGTGTGGGACATGCTCTATCTCCTAAACTACTGGTTAGAAAATTCTGAAAAAATCGACAGGTCATATTTGGACCAATACTAGTCATGGCGTGAAAGGAGAAAAAATTAATCCAATAGAAAAAAGTCAGGTCTCAAAGAGTTTAAAATTATGATCCTTGAATCCTTGCCAATGGTACTTAATTTTAATTTGCTGTAAAAATGATGGTTCAGGATTGAATGATTTTTAGTAGATGCAGCTCTTTTATTTTAATTCTCTTTTACTTCCGTGTCAAATTTCAAGCTTTTACTTCTAAAGGAAAAGAAGGGTGGTAAAAGAATGGAGTAATACTTTGTAGTACAAGGAATCTAATATCTTCAAACAACGAAGGATCTTTCTTCTATTTCCTTCCTTTCATCTTTTCCAAAAGAATCCTTTTTTGTTAATTCAATGAGTTTTACTTTTCAATTGAATCTCTTTCCTCAATTATACAAGTGAAGAATTTCTTGAAGAAGTATGAATTTAATTATGTTTCAGGTAACCGTAAAAGTGCAGTTGAGCTGCTTCAAGAGACCAAATCACTTTACGTCAAGTCAAATGCAGTCTTAGGAGCTAACCAGGCTTTCAGATCCAAAGAACAGAACCATCAACTCTACAAAAAGAGTAAGTATTCGAGTATATTTATGTAATTTCACAAGTTTGAGTGGATATTTTGGCATTTTAGACCAAACTTTTAATCATAACTTCAGGGAAATATTCAGAAGTTGTCAAAATACTCTAAACTCACCATTTCAATCCTTCGGGTAATTTTAAGGTATTGATTATTAATTGTTTAGAATGGAAGATACTTAGTTCTAAAAGCTTACATTATACCACCTATCTCACCTCTCAAGTATTCACTAACAAACTAAATTTAAGTAAGAATAAGGTTAATGTAAACCAAATCTTCAATTTTAATTCTAAAAATTTAGCAAACGAAGGTAACGCAGAAAGTAACCCCCTTTCCCTTACCTCAATGACAAAACAATTCTCACTAATTGGATTAAAAACATTTTAAAAAAACAACTATCAGACGACAATAATACTAATAATAATTGTAAAAACTATCCACAGAGGAATAAGAGTTTAATTATTTGTTATACATATACATGCTGAAAAATGACTCGAAGCAGAGTCGAATTAGTCGAGATTTTGCTTATATTACTCCCTTAAGGCCCCTATACATGTTCAAATATTTTGCAAAATGTTTGCACAAACCTGATGTCGGGCAAATTTAGGCCAGAGACGTCAAGCATCAAACAACCCTATATACGGTCAAAATGTTTGCACAAACCTGATGTCGGGCAAATTTAGGCCAGAGACGTCAAACATCAAACAACCCCATATACGGTCAAAATGTTTGACCGTGTATGGGGGCCTTTAGCGACCCACAAGAAACAACAATATTATTTTATCATGTTTTCTTCAAACGAGACCTTATTTATAATTTTATAAATAACAAAAACCGCAACAGAAAATTATCATATTATTTTTACATTATATTCTTCTATACGGTATATTTTTTATTTTTTGTATTGAAAGAAACTGTTTTAGTTTAGTTTGAACTTTATTTAAATTTAACATCAAACATTCCTAATTAAGTCTCGCTAACTTAAGCAATAGAGTTGAAAAGTTTCTATTTCCTCTTCTAGATTGAAGAGTTTTCACGCCCGACTATATTTTAATAGACTTCTTCGGAAAGTATAAATTTATAACACTTAACACTTCTTTTTTATCTTGCAGAAGAACGTAGAAATTAAAGAAATAAAGAAATTAAAGAATCTAAAAAATATAAGGGTGTTGGTTTTTCCTACGGACCATAAAAAGCGCTACAACGGTAACATTATTTTAAGCGGAAACTTAGCTATTTCTAAACACTGTTAAGATACTTCAATGTTCAAAATGGACCTATATTTTTATCAAATGTTAGATATATCAAAGATAAGATTTATTCTCAAATGTTATTAAACATTAAAGATATTGTCCAGTCCAATTATTGGCAAGGAAAAAATTACAGTATTCATTTTCTATTTCGTTCTTTATGTTTTTTGATGTGCTGAATCCAAAAATCTATTTTACCTTTACCACCATCTTAAAAGTGATGCGTTCTAAGAAAGCTGCAAAAAAAGCTATTTTTTTCTATTAGCCGCTTCCAGTTTGAAAAATGTACACTCCAGCAGAAAAGTGTACCTAAACAAAAGTAAACTTCAATTTGTCTTAAGTTGTTTTTGATAAAAGAGCCTGTTAGAAGCTACAGCGCATTGAAATTTGACTAACATTTTAAAATCGGCTGTAAAAACACGTTTTTACTCTCTTGTATAAAAAGAAAGTACTGTGATGGCGCGACAATTCGATTTTGAGATTTTGATGGATTTACACAATTTGAGGTGCCCTGAGTCCAAAAAGTGTTTTCTTAAAAAATGTCTGTCGCGTCTCAACCGCTCGTTTCAAACTTTAAGTGAAAAACTGAAAAAATAGCATTTGTTTTCACATTATCTCAGAGCGCATCCTTTTTACGAGGTGGCAAAGTTAAAATTTGTGTTTAGCACCCCAATAAACATAAAGAACGAAATTCAATAAAACTACTTGTCTTTTTTTCCTAGACAGGTCTCTTTTTTTCGCTTAATGACTGGACTAATATTACTAAAAAGCGAAGCAAGCAAACTTTAACTCAAAAACTAAACAACTATTTTCAACATTATTTGCAAAACAATTTTAATTGGAAAAGTTTTTTAATGATTTTGTGGGCAAGACTTGAGTTTTTCAAGTACAACCCCTTTACTCAGTTCATTTAATGGATGGAATTTATTTATTAAATTCCACGTCCTTTATAAATCTTTTGATTAAATGGGTCTTATTTATTTAAATTATTTTAATGTAGAATGTAGTTCTGTTTCAATTAATTGCATTTTAATAGAATGTATGTAGATGCTTTGCAAACTTTATAAATGGTTCTAATTAAGAATAACATTTGCAATAGGAAACTTACAGTGAGATGGCAACGAATATTCCGCATAAACAAAGAAATAAAAACGAAAAATTGTTTGTGGCAATGAAAAATTACTTACAAAAAGAAGTAAAATCCCAACAAAAACACTAGTGTACAAAAATAAGCCAAGTCTCGCGTAAAAAGTAGTGAGATCATAGGTTTAGCCAAGTCTCCCACTGTCCGAGTGAGTTCTACTAGGTCTAATTTATCCAGTGCAAGTAGGTAATGTTTGTCTGTCTCTCTCTCTTAATTCTCTTTTCCAAATCACTCTATACGTTTAAATTTAAAAACATTTTCTGACTTGGCAAATACACACCACAAACTTAACTCAAATAATAAATCTTATTTTTTCATTAGAGCGTCGCAGCACAAGAATACAAATTTGTATAACGACACTGCATTTAATTTTAGCCTCTTTGTGGTGTGTATTTGCCAAGTCAGAAAATGGTTTTTAAATTTGAACATTTAGATTTTTTTTGGCTAAACCTATGATCTCACAACTTTTTACGCGAGACTTGGCTTATTTTTTACACTAGTGTTTTTTTGGGATTATTATTAACGCTGGGAGACAGTGAAAAATAGACTTCAGCACCGGGACTTGAACTATGGGCCTCTACATTTCCAGTGTAGCGCTCTTTCCAACTAAGCTACGTATGATTTTTCTCTGCCGTATCCGATAACTAGTCCCGAATCCAGGCTTTCAATATTTCTACAAGTCAATATTTATAACATTAGAACTAGACCGAGAATTATAATTATAAACTCAGAAGGGGGTATTTATTTGGAATATAAGTCCTTTTTAAATAGATTCTTTTAATATATCAAAGCTTTCGCCCAGGGAACCTGAGCTTCTTCAGTGATACTGAATATATCAATGAACCTGAAGTTCATTGATTCTCAGGTTCCCTGGGCGAAAGCTTTGATGTATTAAAAGAATGTATGTATTTAAAAAGGACTTTTATTCCAAATAAATACCCTCTTCTGAGATTGTAATTCTAAAGAAGTCCACAATACCTTTCTTCAATTTGTATATGTAATTATAAAGTACTCAATTAGTAACTGTACCTTGTACAATCAATTAGAAATTCAAAATATTTATAATTTAATTTAAAATAAACTAGTAAAAAAATATATACATAATTTATTTATTTTTTATTTTTTATAATTTTGGTGGTATGAATACTTCCAAAAACTTAAAAATTCAATTTCTAATTTATACATTACAGAATAGCTCCTTTATCAAGCAATTTCCTATGGGACTTGTTTAACGTACCGCAATATAGTTCAAAACTTAAGTTCCAAAACGGTAAACACTGAATGTATGCATAATTCTTAATTCAACCCCTCATTTACGTTCAAGCGATTTTAAAAACAAACAGAAACTTTCAAACTTTGAACTGATTTACCTTTGGTTTTTTGTTAATTCAGATGAGGAAATTGAAGGAGTTCGCGGGAAGCTGGTTGCAGTGCGAAGGTCCAATGTTTCTGCCTGTTCAGATCAACTCCAGGCAAAACTTCGTCGGCTGCTCAACGTTGACTCCAAAGAGAATTTACAGGTAAAACAAAAAAAAAAACTCCTTGCTTTAGTTCTTCTAACAACCTCTGCTTCGGCCAACTTTTCGTTATCTTCCAATTAACCCCTGAAACAAATTTTATTTTAAATTAATCATTTAAAGTTTAAATAACATTTAAAAAGGATTAATTAGGAATCTCTTAAATGAATCTCCCCCTTCCCCTTTCCAATTTATACTTTAAAGGAAAATAGCAATTTAACGGATTTCCCTTTGTTTCTGCAATAAACTTCTTTCAAGTAAGACGCGTTTCACGTAAGTACCTACGTGAGGCGATCACCGGTTTCTGTACGATTAAGTTAAATTTATTAAATTTAATATAGTTGCCTATTCCTTTTCTACACTTCAAGACCTTTAAATTGATGTATAACATGCAATGGTAACTAAAATTTTTTTTTAGTCACCCGCCATATTGGCCGCCATCTTCAAAATATTACGTGTGTTATTTTAATGGTTGCATATTCTTTTTCTACATTTCAAAACCTTTAAATTGATGTATAACATTCCATGGTAACTAAAAACCTTTTTTTAGTCCCCCGCCATATTGGCCGGGCCGCCATCTTGGAAATATTGAGTGTAAAAACTCTTAAATGGGCCCAGTTGTCTAAAATGCCGAGATGCACCCGCGTACCAAATTTTATGTTTCTAGCTGTAGTAGTTTATGAATTGAAACAAGCCAAAGGACAAACAGACAGACAGACAGAGCCATTATATTGTAAGGTTTCTTTTTATACTTCGTACAGAAACCTAAAAGGAACACCACCATTTCCCTTTATATATTAAAAAAATCAAGATTGATATGAGCACCCCAACTCTATCATTCCCAATCCTTCTCTCATAATATGATCATTGGAAAAATAAAAAAAATTAAAAATTGGAAATCACTTCTTGTACTTATAACTCTTCTTGGAGAGGTTCGGATCGAATAAAAATTAGTTAGCACACCTAATTTATTTATTTAGTATTTTTTTACAATTCAAGATTGTCGTATAACTTTTGAATTCGATTAGGTGCAAAAAAACTAAAGTGGATACTTTCATCTTCCTTGTTTTTAAGAACTCATGCCAGGTCAATTTGAAGCATATTCATCCCCAAAAGGGCAGTGGGATAAACAAAATGTGAAATTACCTTCCATCCCCTTTATTTTATCCTTTCTGCAATACATATTTTAGGACACTCAGATATCACATATCTGCACTCTGCCACATATCTTTCCTTAATCAACATTCAGATATCCAAGTGTCTTACTTGCAGCTGATGGAATGACATATCTAACCCCATGTCATCCACTATGTAAGCAGTTGTATAAGCCCTTTCACAGGCATATGCCCTCCACGGACTGTAGAGTTTTGAACTCCGTGCACAAATTTTTAACTTTTATAATAATATAGAAAGATATAAATAATATTTTTGTTCTTCAAAAAAAAAAAAAAGAAATGAAACATTTTTACACCTATATAAAAATAAAAATAATTTATAATATCATTATATCTTATAAATAATATTATTTACATTGTAAAATAAAACACAGTAGGGTACCATCTCCTAAGAGTTCTCTACAAAATAGAATTTTCTATTCGGTTTCTATTTCTATCAAACACACCTCTTCTGGCACTAGAGAGGTCAGATCCAAAAAAAATCTTATCTTCGTCCCTTCAAACCCTTCGAGATAGGCTAGTTCGTTTTTTCAAGAGTTCGTTTGTTTCTGAGTTTCAATAAATCAGAAATATCGTCTGTACAAAAAAACCTTAAGTGAAATCAGATATTATTAAATGAACACAAGATTTTAAAAAAATCCAATATTTTGTTATTTATTTATTTAATTATTTTAGGGGAGTTATGTACGCACCAAGGGAGTAAAGTAAGTGTTATTGTTGTTGACAATTGATTTTTACCTCCAAGGTGGGTAAAAGATTGTGGGTATTTATTTGGAATATAAGTCCTTTTTAAATAGATTCTTTTAATATATCAAAGCTTTCGCCCAGGGAACCTGAGCTTCTTCAGTGATACTGAATATATCAATGAACCTGAAGTTCATTGATTCTCAGGTTCCCTGGGCGAAAGCTTTGATGTATTAAAAGAATGTATGTATTTAAAAAGGACTTTTATTCCAAATAAATACCCTCTTCTGAGATTGTAATTCTANAGATTGTATCTACAGAAGCGAAAAAATAAAATAATTGAATAATATTTTAAAATTAAATTTAGTATTTTAATATTTTAATTAACAAAAATTAAATATTTTATATTTATTTTGAACAAAAATATTGTTTAAAACAAACGCATTTATTTGAATTTCGATTCAAAAATTAGATGTTGAGAATCAGGGTCGCCGAGTCATTTAATAAATAGTATTGACAACTGATGTATATAATACGTATGGATTAGTTTGTCTACATTTAGAAATAATTATTTCACTTTTAACTAGTTTGTTTTACTGATAAATCATCATGACAACTGTTGTGAATATGACAGTATAGATTTAGACATTAAACCAAAGTTAATAAATCAAATTTTGTATTTAAGCCTCGTCCAGACTGCCGAACCGAACAGAGGAAACGAGCCGAGCGGTGTCTGCTAATACCCAGTCTAAAGTGCGCCTGCGCATCTTATTCTGGGCATGCGCAGAGATCAATGTTCGGCTTGTTTCCTTTGTTCGGTTCGGCAGTCTGGACAAGGCTTTAGCACCAACCATACTTACTTGTGCTTCGTCTGGGGCAACACTGGAGGGGATCATGAGATTTCATGATACCCTTATTTTCCATTACTCCCTGTTTAACCTGACATTGCACAATAAGTTACTTTCCTCTTTCTCCCTATAAACTTGGGAGAAAAATTCACTTTTCTTCCTTCTGGAGATAAAATATATTCTACGCTACGTCTAAGAAAGATCACATGCTGATATTTACCTCCCTTCCATAATTTACTGTAGAAAATTATTATTCTACTGCAAAAAAACAAAAAAAACACCATAATTCGATGTTATCTCCTTCGCTTCTTTTTTCTCTGTTGTAAACTATGAAAAAAGAACACCGAATTTCCTGCATTCATAAATACAAAAGACTTTATAAATTGATAATAATCCAATTTTGTTAAATTAAACTTTTTCTTAACTTATAAAGTTAAATCCTTTTGACATAGATAAATTTTAAAAATTGAATAGTAAGTAAGCATTTATAAGTAACTCGATGTTTCAAACGCACTCTAGATCTTATATTAAGACTCTGCCGAATAAAATAAAACAAAAATTGTTCTCACAATAAAACTTGGTTAATACATAGTAACAATGAATTCATCCCATAGCATCTAATTTAATTTATCTTACTATAATATTAAAACTTTTTGGTTAACAAACATGTGCAGTGATTATACTATTAATATATAATATAAATATATAATATTATACTAAACTGTACGTGGAACAAGGTAAGGGAGAAAATAAGCTAGAAAAGAATGTGCTAGAAAAGAATAGAACTCTTCAATCCAAAATCCTTCGGAAAATTACCGATGCTCCTTTTTATGTATCCAACCTCACCCTCCGCAATGATCCTTAATGTTCCTTTTGTCCGTGACCTATCTATATCCCGATACCAGTAATTCCATCAGTCCTTATCCAATCACCCTAATCCTTTAGTACAACTTCTTTCTTCCCATACCATCCCAGAAAGGTGAAGTGGGTCACCGCATGAGGAGGCAGTGGCCTAGAGATTTGCTTAATTGAAATATATACAGGGTGACCCGCGATAAAATATCATGATGGTAAACCTGGCGTGATGTCAAACTGGTGGATTCTATAGGTTAAATGCTACAAAAAAAAAGTCGAGATATCGATTTGTTTCTGTTTTCAGTGTTTCACGAAAAGTTAAAAAAAAAATCATTATATCTCAAAAACTTAATGTGATAGAGAAATAAATAGCATAAAAAACCTTTTAGAAACACTCATTGATTTTCAAATTATCAGCTGCTAAGCAACTTTTAATAGCTGTTTCATTTAAAAATTTTGATTTTTCAAAATTTGTCCATGAAATTCCAGAGTTTTGCTACTCTTAATCGAGGGATGTTAGAAATGTGGCGACTTCAAGTAGAACTTCTATTTTTCATAAGATTTTGAATGGTATGACTTTTCTGAAAATCTATTCAAATTTTATCAAATTCGATCCAATAATTCAGGCTTTAATCGTCTGCACAGGTCCTCAAAAAGTGCATTATAATTTGGAAACAAAATTATAAAATAACACACATCACATAACTTCCTATTTATACATATTTTAAGAAATAAATTGGTAGTGCGTTAGTATTATAAACATGAAATTAGTATGGGGGGGGGGGAATTATTATGTTTATTGACAAAATGGCAAGAAATTAAATAAAACTAAAAAACAACTTGGATTCCCAGTTTATCCGACCAAGTTACTATTCTTATTTTTTCTTTGGCCCATCAGACCGCACATTTCTCATATTTTTTTATATATTTAGTTACAGCGGAAATAGAGTTTTAGGGGGGAGGGGGCAGGGGGCACGCAAAATGTTGATGTTTTTTTGACAAAATGGCGTAAAAAATTACACGCTTTCCACAAGTGTTATACCTATCTTTTTGTAATCTACTGTTCAATACGTTTCATTTGATACCTGACACAATTTTTTTTTTTTTTTTTTTTTTTTTTTTTTTTTTTTTTTTTTTTTTTTTTTTTTT
>KZ651442.1:359036-397755 GCA_001010745.2 Gerris buenoi | reverse complement strand
GGGGGGTAAAATGGAAAAACAGGAAAAAAATTATAAATGAATAGTAAATTTGTGCACCAAAAGTTCAAAACTACATTTTTTATGCGTGGATCGCTTGGAACACATGAAAAAAGCATAAATCTAACTTTTCGTGAATATCCAGACGGCGGAAGAACGGGGTACATAGTCAAAACCTTTGCCGTCATCGTCAGTCAACTAGCGAAAAAGACAAATGTACATTAGTGAGTAAAGCAGAATCAGCAGGAAATTCATCAGCGGACGTTCAACCAGCAAAAAAGAGGAAGCAGAGTCAGAAAAATAATAAAAACGATATAAACGATAAAATGGTGAGTTTTCAACCATCCACCTTCCGGATGTTCCCGAATAGTTGAAGTTAAGCTTTTCTCATGTGTTGAAAGGAATCCACGACAACAAATGTAGTCTCGAATTTTTGCTGCATAAATTTAATGTTTATTTATAATTTTTTCCTGTTTTTCCATTCCATCCCCCCGTCTTGAATTAAATTTTGACATAAGGGTATGTAACAAAAATTACTATACTCTTCGAGAGCTTTCTTACGACATGCATCATGAAGGGTATAAACTTGTTTGACTTTGGTACCTCGTACTTCCGCCGTCCGGATGTTCCCGAAAAGTTGGAGTTAAGCTTTTGTTATGTGTTCCAAGCGATCCACACATAAAAAATGAAGTCTCGAATTTTTGATGCACACATTTACTGTATATTTATAATTTTTTCCTGTTTTTCCATTTTACTCCTTTCCCTAATGAAAATACGACAAAAGTGTACATAACAAAAATTACTGTACTCTTAAAGAACTTTCCAACGACATGCATCATGATGGGTATCTGCTTTTTTGACTTTTGTACCCCGTACTTCCGCCGACCCAATGTTCCCGAAAAGTTGGAGTTAAGCTTTTCTCATGTGTCCTAAGCGATTCGTGAAGAAAAAAATCAGCCTCGAATGTTTTCCGCACAAATTTACAGTTACTATACTATTAGTTTCAAACTTGGAAATAGTTGATCGAAGGAGAATATTGCCCAACAAAAATATTTATAAATCATAAACACAAATAATATGTAGATCTACAAATCTTGATACTATCTAATGTTTGTATCAAAGTTAGTATTACGGGCACAGTTAAACGGGTTAAAGGCAAACATATAGCCATGCTCACAAAAATCTACGGCGAGATTTGAGATCATAAATATTGGTTGGACGACCAATTTTTATAAATTAATTAGTCCACACAGTGCGATTTATTGAAGAAATGTTTCCTTTGCTGCCTTGTTGAATACCTACAATGTTTTTCCTATTGGTGGGAGAAAATATTTTCCTACAGATAATATTTATTATCTTACCTTTAAATGTTTCATACACTTGTAAATATTGGCTCTTTACTGGTAATAAAGTCTCTTTTGAAGTTGAGGCAATATTTGCGATTTCCGGGGGTGTATTTTCTAACACATCTTCGACATATTCCACGATATTCATAATTGTCGTAATAAATACAAGTATTTTACTTATAAAAATACTATTATTGAACTACATATTTAAATTTAAAAAAACAAACTGCAATATCAAATGTTACAATTATAAAAAATGAATTTGCAGAAATATAGTAAAAACAAAACAAAATGATGATAATAGACGAGCTGCAGTGTTGCCACTAATTTGATTTATTTATGATTATTTTAAGACCTACAATTTTCTGTAATATTATTATTTCTTTTTTATCTTTTTACTTTATTCTATTTTATAAAAATATAATCTATTATAAGAATTTATAATTTTTTTCATAAATTCGTAATATGTTTAAGGTAAATTGTTAAGATAATTTAGGTTAAAGATAAAACAAAAGGTTGTTTGTTTATTTATTTGTAAACAATTTAGGAATGTGGCCTAGCCTCAAATTTTCATGCCTAAAAACAGTTAAATAATGCGTCATTTTGCTGCCGTTAATAGGAAAACTTATTTTAATAAATCTCTAACCTAAACTATTATTAATTTTCTTTATTTATTGAGTTTATCTCTAGAGTAGAGAAGTCTGTTCATCTGAAGCTAAGAACTGAGTGTGCGAAGAGCAACCAATAAAATTACGTACCTACCGGCGCCGGAATAGCCTAATATTTGTTACTAGCAAATCAGTGAAAATATCATATGCCCAGTTATACTGATAATTGCCGAGGCACTGTGTTCCTCCTCCTACCTCCTAGCAGTCCTTCGTTGTATCCCAGAAAGTGGGGTATTTACAATAAGCTTATGGCTTATGAATTAAAATGTATGATACTTTTCTTTGGAATGAATACACTATGTTTTTTAATCCCGTTCTATTATACATACATACATCATATATATACATATCAATATTAAATTGATATGTATAAGCCGATGGATCTTCATTCTCCAACCAATATCAATATGGAAAACGTTTACCAGCATATGCATATAACTCTTAAGATATACTGCATATACTCTTAAGTTCATATATTTTATGTAAATTATGAAGAAGTTTATGATTTTTAATGGCAATTAATTATTAATTATTTTCTTTTAGGATGTAGATGCATCAAGCGATAGTGTGAAGAGAGAACGAGTCATCTCTCAAGGATGCAAATCTTTACCTGATCTAACTGTCGCTAAAGAACTTTCTCCAACCAGGTAAATATTTCACCTAAAGTTAATTTTTCTAAAGATTATAATTAGAGACTTTGCTAATGCCAACAGACGCGGTCTCCACCGGAAGATCTAGAATGCTTTACTGCAACACAATCGACTGGCTATCTTTGATTATAATAAAACAATAATATAATTCAAATAATGTAATTTTAAGACCACTGAAACTTATTTATAAAATTGTATGATCAATAAATGAATAAAACAAAACCAAAAAAATCACTCCAGTCCTTAGTAGAACAGGAAACTACATGTTTGAACCTAGCAATTAGGCCGCTTATATTTGGGCCGTATACTATCCCCCCATGGAAATCAAGCAACTTCTCACATACCAATACGGTATGTTCAATAACAGCGATTGAAAGCCATGTAAAACTAAGTGCCAAAGCATGGGGTCGAACCCATGACCTCAACCTTGATTCAAAGATGGCAGAGCAAAAGTAACTATTGACTTTGGCACATCTGTGAATCCCTTACAATTTAAGTACTTTCATAAAGACTATTCGGCACTTCTTTACTTTAGCACCCCCCTTGGTTTTAAACAATATTCTGCCCTCTACTAAAGTCTCAAAGGTTAGAGTGTTTGCCTCCCAGGGGCAGTTTTATTACGCTAATTTTAAGATTGATATACTATACATGTGTAAAAATAAATCTTAAACAGAAAAATGTAAGGTAATGAGTCCTACTGTTTTCTTAGCGTATATTTAAATTTTTTTGTAAAAGCTGATTACACAAAGGGATATTATCACATTTATATACACAAATGAGACATTCCTTTGTCCCAATGGACTAAATATCCCTTTTATCTTCATATTACTACTCTGTACATGGTATATGTTCCTTTGTCTAAATAACTATTAAGACAAAGGGATATAGTGGGATGCTTAAGTGAAGAATTATCAAATTTTCATGTAATTTTTTTTGTAATGTTTAGAGGAAAACCTGGAAGGAGAAAGTCAAGTGGAGATGGTGTATCAGCAAGACTTAGTTCATCCAGCACTATCAAAGGCACTACTTACTCGGTATATAATCTTTTTTTAAATTATTTATTAATTATACTGCATCTAAAGTTAATAGATACCATGGTTAGATTGACATGCATACCCAATCCAAAGTGGGTTTGCAGATGGATTAATATTTCCCTTACATCAAGCTTATATTTTTGACTTGAAAAAAATGAAATTTACAAAACTCAAGTAAAAATACCTTGAGTGTTTTTTTTATAGCTGTAGAGATGAATCAACAATGAAGACAGTATTTCAGTAGCTGCAAATACTATTTGAATGTATATTTTCTGGAAATTGATACAATAAATCCCAACTTGAAAGGAAAATCTCCCAACTTTGGGTCACATAAGAAATAAAAAATTGACGGAGAGACAAAAACTGTTAGAGAAATAAACATTAATTTTGTGGAGAGGCTTTCCGTTTTTCAATATTCTATTGAAATAAACTCCACTTGCGCTCTTATACTTCAGATAATTCAATCAATTGAAATTAACTTGGATAAAAATAACATTTTGTCATTCTTCATTTAAACTAATAATAGAATATAATATATATTTTTCTATATTACTGATATCTTGTTTTTAGAATATTGAATGCGATGAGCTATCAGAAGATGAAAGCACGGAAGAGGAGAGTGCTTCCAGCGCCACAAGTTATGGGAAACCACCATCTCTTGGCTCAGTTAGTCTTGGAGGCTCAGCAAGTAAACTTGAAATAAGGTTTGTTTGTAAATAATATGTCATGTAAAAGATATTAATATTCATGATTAATAAGAGTGAAGGAGTTGGTTGGAATATAAGTCCGTGAGTTGTTTACTTCTTTATTGAGAGCCAGCGTGACCGTGTGGGTTAAACCATGTCTGCTCGGCCATCACTGAATCCTGAGTGGAACAAAATGGGGTTCGATTCCTCGCCATAACCCTCTGATTTATATGGCTCACTACTGATCACATCATACTCGCTTCAGCGGTACAATGTACAAATGTATGATATGTGTGAAGTGGCTGGAATTCTCTACCATGGGGCGTAAAAAGGGCTTAAAAGATGGCCTTATTGCAAGGTTCAAACAAGTGGTTTGTCCTACCCGTTCTAGTAGGAAGTACTAAACTACTAATACTTCTTAATTTATTGCAAAGCTTACGCTCAGGGGGCCTGAGCTTCGTCAGTGGTAAGAACAATGATTAGAACGAAAATTAATTCTTATTCCAACCAACTCCTTCACTCTTCTTATACTCTACAAGTCCACCTAAGAAAACCTCTTCATGATTAATTTTAAATTTATGTATAAATAAAATCTTATTATATTATGTTATTTTTATTAGCAGAAAAGAGGGATTAGATAAGTGGGTAGAATGGGAAGGAGAAACGGTCGGAGTAATTCCTCGTTCCAAGTCTGACTTATCTTGGCGCCAAGGTCCTTGCAGGGATGCAACTCCTTCAGACGACAAGTCTAAACCCCTACAGATTCTTGAACCACCTATGGAACTCCCTTCGTCATTAGAGGATTTCTTCACTTACCTAGGATTACCACAACCAAAATATTTGTAAGTTTCAATTACTACTGACATATTATCTATCTAAACTGAATACAGTAGAGCCTTGATAAGAAGTGTCTCAAAGGGATAAGGGAAGTAGTCTTGTTATTGAGGTACCCTTTTTGTTGAGGGTCGTGTTATCAAGGTTATTTTGGCAATTATTCATGTTATCGAGGTTAATGGGCGGGGTTTTCAAGTCTAGACTTGTTCAAGTTACCTCATTCCAGTATAGAGTCGCGTTATAGAGGTTTACTTCTCAAAACGACTTGTTTATAGAGGTTCTGAGTTCTGTTGTGAATTGGAAAAAATCCGTGTTATTGAGGTTGTTTGGATAATAATAGTCGTGTTATAGAGGTTAATTTAACATTATGTGTTATGGCAATCTCAAGGTGATTTAAAAATTGCACTTGTAATTGAGGTTGTGATATTGAGGGTTGTTTAAGCGAGGTTCTACTGTATATATATTATTATAGGATATGTAATGTTTCATAATTTTGCACCTTAAAATCCATCTACTATACATAAATTAGACAAACATATGCTTATTTTCTTAACTTCGTGGAAAAACATTGAAGTGTCGATTCAATCCCTAAAGACATGATTCAATCTTTTCCCATGAAATGGAGAAAAAAAGTATTTTTTAAATTTAAAATAAGTATTGCAATTTTACTTTAAAAACCAATTTTTAAATTAAAATAATCAAATTAATACAGATTTAAGTAGTTAAAAGTTTAATGAGTAGTTACTTTCGAACAATTTTCTTTTAATAAATGTCTAGTTCTTTATTCTTTATTACCAAAATTCCTTACAAAAATATAAGGCTTATAAAATAATACATAGGTTGGTCCATAAAACAAAAAAATAATTATAAAACTGATGCAATCATACATTTTTGTACCTCAACTAATTATACACATAATTTTAATTTAATTATTAATAATTTAATTTAAATTTAATTGTAGTTGTATATAAATATTTTTTTTAGGAAATTAAATTTTCCATTCCAAGCATTGAAATGTAATGAGTAATGAAGTAATCTAATGGTAATTCTGCTCGCATACTACATAGTTTAAGCTTGTTATTAAATTATTAAGACATATATATTTGAAATATACCAATCCCACAGGTATGTTGTAGATGCACAAATTATTCAACAAAGCTAGTTCAAATGTATGTCTCACAAAGCAAACATAACATACATAATATATTATCACAATAATCACAAATTCTCTACCTTCTAAGTATGTAGACTAAATTTCAACTCGTTACATACATTTGTGAAACCAAACCAATTCCAGCATAAGCTCATATTAATATTCAGCATACATTTTCAGTTTTAGTTTAATATGTATGGCTTGTTTGTCTAATATATCTCACATCATTGAATTTATTCAACAAATATTAAATACTTCAAATAGATATTTTAAACTTTGAACTCCTGTTTTACACTATAGTTTAAAATTTTAATAATTATTTATCATCTTTGTAAATTATTCACAATGTTATTATTATTAAATTATCACAATAAATTATTTATAATGCACAACTAATTGAAATTTAATACATATAATCATTGTTTATAATGGAATACACTTATAACTAGACTTTAAAAATGTACTATAATATTAAAGACCCTATACTGGATCAATGCAAAANCCCCCCGCAAACTTTGTAGTGGGGGCCCCTTTATTTCCCTTCCAGGTGCCTCCAGGGGCCCCCCCACGCCGCTGGCCCCTTATCGCCGCCACTGCACTTTTAGTTTATTGTTTTATAATTATATGTAGAGAATGTAATGTAATGTAATTATGTAGATTAGTAATTAAAGTAAATATTAAGGCAAAGGGATATTCCAAAGTATTTTGGGAAAAAGGAATATCACACTTAAGTGTGATAATTACTTTGATATGATATGTCCTCACAATTTGGGAACCACATTAAAGAAACGGCATTTTAAGGATAAAAATTAATGGATAGTAAATATATTTATAAAATATTAAGTATTCCTTATTTTGAATACTTATAGTAATCAGTTTATATTTTCTCTAATACTTGTGCTGTTGATAAATATGAGCAGTGCTTTGAATTGTTATAAAAAAGAGGTTCAAGTACTATGACCTTGTGGTCCAAAAGTTTTGAAATTTTGACCTTTTTAAAACGTTATTTTAACGCCTTTTTAAAGTGTGAATATGAGTATGTAAACTTGGTAAAAAATAAACAAATAAAAATTGATAAAAAATAAAACTCCCTTGTGCACCAACAATATTCTGTCAGAGCCACCGGTCAGACACACCGTCACAAATCAAGCACTGAATATGAATAACAGTTTATTTAATACATCATTGTTTTTAGAGATGAAAAAATAATTTGTTCTTAATAATGTTACAGTGAGGACATTGAGAAAAGTGATATGTCCAGTGCCTACCTATCAGGGAGTAGTAGTGTAGAATCAGGCAGCCCTAGAAGAAGAGTCAACAGGCCTCATGATGCCAGCTCTAATAATTCAGGTATAAAAAGATTGTCTTATTTAAAAAGTAAATAATAGAAAAAATGTACCCTACTGCTGGAAATTTAAACAAGAAATGTTAGGTTTCAATGAAAGATGGCTAAAAGTATTAAAATAATGCATTGTCATCTGAGCTATTCTAAAAGTTTCAAATGTCTAGCTACTCGGGATGTTAGTTAAAAGTCGATTGCATGATTTGTACTGGACAAACAAACAAACAAGAAAGCAAGCTAATAAAAACATAGTAAAATTCTTATAAAGAAGAACATCCGTTTTTTATCTCTCATCTGACTGCAGGTCGGGTTTCTAATTTACCTTTTACCTGCACTGTTGAAGGTCGAGAGGCCAAAAGCTAGTTTTCGAAAATTAAATACTCATTTTGTGGAGAAGCTTTCGTTTTTAATATTCTAAAAATTCTTATAAAGATTAATGCAACCCGAGTGCTACTTTTTCTTAAATACCAAACATTTTATGCCAGTATAAAAGTTAAAGAAACAAATTGCTAAGCTAATTGTCAAAACATACAATAACAAATAGTCCAGGAGATAGAGTGCAAAAAATCAAGGAATTTTGTATAAAAGTTAATGTTTTGGTGTCTTTTAATAATAATATGTGGTCGGCTAAGTTTGTCTACGGGACATAACTTGGCAATAGGCATTTGACAAAAACAAACCACCGGTGAAATTGATAAACTAACATCAGTGCACTTAGAATCAAGGCAATCATACTGTCCACCAAAATGGATGTGACATGGCCACTCTCAACAACTTGGTTTTTTTCAAATGCCTACTGTAAAACTGTGTCTTGCAGGCGAACTTAGCCAACCACATATTCTTAAAAGGCACCAAAACATTAAAAAACACAAAATTGTATCTTAATGTTAGTCAGTTCAAGGTACAGGTACTAATTGAGTACTTTATAATTATAAGCGTTAATTCTCGATTTAGTTCTAATGTCATAAATTGACTTGCTAAATATACATGAATATTGAAAGCTTGGATTTGGGGCTTAGTTATCAGTTACGGCAGAGAAAAACCATTTTCCCTCGTAGCTTAGTTGGTTAAAGAGCATCTGCAACGGAAATTCGGAAGGCCCGGGTTCGAGAAAAATTCTGTAAAAAACACTAAGTCAGTCAGTACAAAACTTTTTGAGGACTAGCTGAAGTACCCTGCATTCCCAGTGGTTTTTCGGAATTATGACAGTAACCTTCCTCTTGTTTTGATTGTTAAGAGTGAAAAATGTGAAAAGTTCTAAATAAAACTGTAGATTTTTATAAAAGTCAAACTGACTTCTTCATTTCAATTGATTGAGGAAATAACGATAAAAATAAATATTATACTTTTATGTTACAGGAAGTAGCGATTCAGGAAACAAAATGAGGTCGCAGACTCTGAGTATAGTTGAAACCAACGCAAGGGTAATCAAATGGCTTTGTCACTGCCAGAAAATCAACACATAAAAATAACTCTTGCTACGAAAAACACTCAATCTAAAATTGGACGGCTGCATACAATAACTGGGTTGAAAGTTTCCAGCTGAAACTAGTCATAAAATATGATTATTTGAAATTACTCAGACTTGGAAATGTAAATGTATTGACACAAAACCCATTTTTAAAAAAAATAATAATAGACTTAATAGTAAAATAATTCAAATTTTTTCTTAAGATTTTTAGAATCTACTACCCTATTTATACAATTTCTAGATGTTCATATTAGGGTTTTTTTAAAGAAAAAATAAATAAAAAAGATGAAAAACTTGCATGTTAAATTTTAGTTTGCTTTTATTAAAATTAATGTAAATTGAAATATCAATAATTATCGTCACATAACTGTGGAACGAAAAAAACATTTTTTTTTCTTATGAATAATTCTCAAAATGGTTTATCATTGTCCAAAAAGCATCTAGAGCAGTGTTTCTCAACCGCCGGTCCGCGGACTGGTACCGGTCCGTGGAACATTTTGACCGGTCCGTGGAAAAGTTTAGTTTAGGAAAAGAACAATAAATCTACAAACTTAAAAAAATTAATAAATAAATAGAGTAGAATTATTATGAAACAGTTAAAACTGAAAAACTACCTTTATTTTACAAGAGTTCAATATTCTTTCCTTTTACAAATTATCAAGAAATATTAATTCTTATAACATGAGGTTATAAATAATGGAATTATTATACATTGAATTAAAGAAGGATATAATTTTACTACGAATTTCTTATATATTTGTATAGGTGTTCTCTGAATGTTTTTATGGTTGAAATACCGAAAATTTCTTCTTATTTCATCTTTACTAAATTATTACGAATTTTAAATAAAATAAATAAATAAATGAGTTTACGCAAAAAGAGTCAGTATCCCGTTTCATTTCATCTAGTGCGGATATTATTTGCTGTATTAATATCGTTATGAGTGTAATTGCACAGTAATATTTATATACGTACGAGTATATGCAGTGTTCAATGTTCAATCATTTAGTAAGAATATTTTGTATGACTCGCGAAGTGATTTGATTATTTTTGCATTGACAACTAAAAACCATTGGATTGTTCCGTTTTTACAGTAGTGTTTTGACAAATTATCTTCAGCTTATTTTTAAAAATAAAAAAGCCGTTTTTTCAACAAACATGCAGAAACAACAACGTTTTTTCAACAAACATGCAGAAACAACAACGTTTTTTTAACAAACAGCCAGAAGTTGGATGATGAAGAATAGATAGCTAAGTTAGCTTATTTAGCAGACATATTTACCATTTTAAATTATTTTAATTTAACTCTTCAAGGTGATATAATATAACCAATATATTCAATACTCTCTGGAATAAAACGGATGCGTTATAAAAAAAGTTATGCTATGAGAGCAAAGTACTATCAAGTATGAATTTAAAATATTTTGGTTTTGCTCCGGTAATATTTTATTAATGAAATTAATTTAGAATTTGTAAGAACACATTTAAATTCACTTTAAGCTTTCACCAATACTATCCAGAGAATTATGACTACACAAATATAAACCTATGGGTAAAAAACCCTTTTATAACCTTCAATGAAGTTAATGCATGTAAATTAAGTCATTATTAATGAAAAAGAAGCTTTAATAGAACTATTCTCTGCCGAAAGATATATTTTTTAAAGATTGTTTAAGTAAGCCTGAAAAAGTCGTGGATAAAATTTATATGATCGAAATTCAATTACCATTTTCATTTTCAGTCATAAAACGAAGTATTGGGAGGTCATATCCGTAATTGCCGTTAATTTTTGTCAACCGGTCCTCAGAATTAATCTAAGCTTTTTACCGGTCCGCGTTCAAAAAAGGTTGAGAGCCACTGATCTAGAGGGACTTAAGAGAATTCATTGAAAATATATGTTACAGTTATGAAATATTTAAGGAACCAAAACTTTCATCGTTTAGTGTTAGAAAGAGTACCCCCGAAAAAGTATCGGGGTATAAAAGTATACCTGATGCAAGGTTCCAAACATAGCATAGCAAAAGCAGGAGCAAATTTAATCAGACTTTAGTCTTGTGTTCAAATAATATCGATCTTGATCGAAACATGAACACGATCTTTAGATACATTGAGAAATTGATGAAGATATTAAGAAAAATTAAATATTAGCAGATGCATTTATTTTATACACATAGTTGTTTTTAATAACCATAATGAGGAAATCTTTTTTCAGGAAAAAAAAATAAAAAAAAATTACATGACATTTTAAAGATTAAATAAAAGAAAATATAATTAAATGCACGTTCTTCATCTAAAAACAATTGAATAAGTAAATAATAAAAGATTTTTGTTGTTGACATAGAAACAGGATTAAACCGTACATGTTACAAATATAGTATTAATAATAAATTAAATTACTAAATGTGAAAATTATAAATTTTAACACCATTATCTACATTTAAGTCAAATTATTTGAAAAAAGAAATATATCCTTTATTACTATGTTAAATTAAGGACTATTATTATAATTATTTTAAAAAGGGAAAAATTAAAAAAAAATACTCAGTGCACAAATATTACAACTTACATTAAATGGCATAACTTTGGGTGGAAATTGGAATTCTCACATAATATGGAGAGAAAGTGAAGTTATTTTGTGAAAGCCTTATTTATTAATACAGGGTGATTCACGATAAATGTTACAAACTTCAGGAGGTGATTCTACACCCCAAAAGCAACAAAAAATTTCCTCTTGACTCCTGTCCGATTCTCAAGTGTAAGGGAGTTATTTCGGTTTTTCTGTAAAACGAGTTTTCTTCATAAAAATGGTCATATCTCCCAAACTTTTGGTCCTAAAGCAAATTTGAAACAACCATTGAAAAGTTCATTAAATTTTCAATAAGAATGCAGACCTTAAAAGTTTCTGAAATTCGGAAAATGTTATTTGTGTTTTACGCAAAACCAATTCTTTAGCCTTAGCCTGGCAAATTTCTCCAAAACTTCTCCTTTTAATAAGCTTTCCAACGGTATACTCCACTTTGTGATTACGTTAAAAATTAGTAGAGAAATTCAAGTTAGAACCCGAAAAAACGTGCGGGGACACTAGTGGAGGGTTACAAACCAGCAATCCACATGCATTTCCTGGGAAAACTTTCGAACGGTTTGAACGCGAGATTCCAAATTTGACACAAAAACATGCCCACAACACTATCGAATTCGTTGGCCAGGAAAATTGGTTTAGTGGACGTGGTTGATATTTAAACTTAAAACGTTGAAAAAAAAAAAAAAAAATGTGTAGTTTAAATAAAAATGGAATTTGGTGTCACGTTGTTTTGGGTTTATTCATTCTGGATCGGTGTTATTAATGGGGAAAAAGTGGTGGTGTTTAAATTTAAACCACATCCACTAAACCAATGTATACATGTAATTGTATATAATACATGTAAAGTGTATATAATGTATGATGTAACTACAGAATGTATTTGTACAATGTTGAAAAATTGTTTTACTAATCTAAAAATGATACTAATCTGGATGACTCTGTGCCCAAATTCGCCTGGATTAACGTGGTCCTTTAATAAAGCATGTTGTTGAAGAGCTTTAAGCATGTGCGAACAAAACATAAGAAGAAAAATCATAAATTCTCAAATAGATGGCATTAAAAGACGAAAAAGACCCTTTAACAGGTGGTTCTACAAAGCTAAGAGTATTGATATATGCTCTTGGTATCCACGACTGTAGGAGCCAACTCTAACAAGATTGGAGCACATCCAACGCACAAAAGTAACTTGGAACTAAAAATTAAACACCAATTCACCATTAAAATTCAAAGAAAGAAAGAGATTTATAATTTGTATTTATGGCAACATCAATAGAAGTGTTTTTTAAATCCTTTTCTAGGTATTATAAAATCGACAAATATAAGCCTTAGTTAATGCTGTAAATGAAGATGAAGCCATTAAGTTGTAAATTTTTTTGCACTGAAATTTAAGTAAGTAACTTTTTTTGTTTTTTTTATATTGCTGTAAATTGAGAGAAACTTCGGTTACCCATTTTCCTATTTAAACTCTTTATTTAAGTTATTTAACACCAATTATTTTATAGATTAGTTTATTATTTTAATTTATATATTAAGTCAACTAAAAATTGTTTAACCAAAGAGTTAAAAATATGTTAAAAAAAAATATATCCAAATTGATATTATTTACCATAACTAAATGATAAAATGGGTTTATATTATGACTGAAAAAAAGAAACATTATTTTGTTTTGTTATAACATAAATAAATGTAAAATTAATTTAGACATTTTAGATTTATTTTATGGAGTATAATATATAGTGCATGTATTTTATTATATAATTATTGGAATAAGTTAATATATATTGTTTTTTTTTTAGATGATCAGATGGAATACATAAATGAATATTTTTTATCATTGAATATATTACGATAATATATTTCATGAAATAATATTTTTTCAATTCATTTACAGTAAGATTTACTAAAGTTTTGACTTTTGACACTCAGATTGGCCAACCTAAATGATGAGAAAAATAATGCCACTAGGCCTGTAGGAGGGGTGGGGCCGGTGACATTTTTGTTTGCCTAGTTGGCCCGACCTTCTAAAATTCAAAATCCTGACTTCTCATTGGCTCCCGACGGATATTCCCGTGCTGTCAAAAGTCAAAACTTCAGTAAATCTTACTGTAGGGGACTTGTGCATTCTAAAAAGTTTAAAATGTTAACTTGTCTTTACAGAAAAACTTAGATTATACCAAAAATATAAAGTGTGAATTACAAGTCTCCATTAATGAATTAATTAAGTCATATACAGTAAAACAAAAATAGATAAAATTAAATTAAATTAAATTAGTGCTTTAATTTGTGAAGATATCAAGTGCATTGAATGAAAGTAAAGAGATAGATAAATAAAAGAAAAAAATATATGGAAAAATACTTAAATATAATATATTATACATTTTATTAAGTAATAAACAAACAAAATACCATATTTATATTCTATTTTATAGATAAGATGTTTTCCGTAGATATTTATTTCTTCTGTTATGCATTATATAATAATGTAGAAAAATTTAAGTTTGGATTATAAATTTAAAAATTAAATAACATACAAAATTGTTAATTATACTAAATACAAAATATTTTGGAATAAAAAAAATCAATGTCTGTCATGTCTACTTCTATAATAATGTAGGAAATAATATAAGTGTGAAATTATTTCCTATATTTCTTTTTTTATAAAAATAAGTATTTCATCCAGAAAATTTTATTAAATAGAAATTAAGTCCAAAATAAGAGGCAGTCTTATGTCTTATAAACCTTTCCATTGGCACAGAAGATAAGCCTAGAAAAAAAGTGTCATGGGTACTGTAATAATGTTAACATTTCACACCTCAAGACAAATGTTCATATTCATGTCCTAGAATGTGTGGCATGTTTCATATGCATATCTACCTAACAGGGTGCCTTGGTAGCTCTTGTAGGAGAGCAGTCTGCTCTCCTTTAATAAAGTTAAGCGGCATTGGGGGTGGTCATATCTTGGATGGGTGACTACATATCTGGGTTTAATTCCCAGACCAGCCACCCTCCCATTGAAGTTTACCCAGCAACACTATATAAATGGGTATCTGCTTACGTGAAGTAGCCATTAACTGGTTGTGTATGCCAATTTTATGGTTTATACAGCTGATGGAGTGACATACTAACCAATTTTCATTCATTAAATACTCATGTATAGTTGTATAAGCAATTTGGAAGGACTAGGCTCTCGACAGGCTAGAGCTGTTGTCCTACAGACTTGGTATACTTACCATGTCCCACATAACAACTGAATGTAAAAAATGGTGCCTTCAACTAGTTCTTAAGGTGTTTGAAAAAAAGTTATTTCAATAATAACTAGATGTCATGAGGTACCTTAAGTACAAAAAACATTTAGTGAAAGATCTCTTGCACCTTACATCTTCTTAACACCGTACTAGGCCCAAACCACTCCTACCACCTGTAGCACTTATAAAAAATAAAATTGTTAATAACATAAAATTAATAACTCAGAGATCTACTAATCAAAGGCTTAAAATCAATGATACTAAATGTAGATAACATTGACTTTTATTCGAACCATCGATAATACGAATTACTTGATAATTCGAACTTCTCTAGGGGTCAGTTTAGTAAATCAAAGAACAACAAACAATGCATACACTACGTAATAAGAAGCCATTATCGCCCCTGGAGGATTGAAGGCTTTCTATAATTTTGAATGGAGGTTCCTTCCTTAAATAATGTATGTAAACTTAGTAATTTAATTTTTTTTTAAATTTCGCTTTTTGAAAATTCGAAAACTTGATAAATCAAACTCTCAATAATGCAAATTATTGGTCCCTTGTGTTTCGAATTATTGAGAGTCGACTGTACTGACATTACATAAAGTTCTATTATCATAACTCATTTCTTAAATCATCTCATTTTAATTAATCAAATTCTTAATAGGGGGGCTTATATCAATGCTGACCTGAACATATGGAAAATATTATAGAAGTAGAAATGACATACTCCTACTATCTAGAAATGTTTTTTTCTTTTTAAAAAAAAAAACATTAGAAGTTATAAATTATTTGTGATTTTTTTTTAATTGGTTGATTTTTAATATTTTTGTTTATGTATATTATATTCCTTTACTGTTAGTTACTCATTATATACTTATTAGTATAGAGATTTAATTATAATTTTTTTTACTACAATGTAGTTCTAGTTGGGTGAGAAAAATGACAAATAAATAGATTCAAGTTTGTTTTTTTATTATTTGTGTTTCTCTAAGTCGTTCCAAAACCTATCCCTACAACTATATTAGCAGATCCTAAAGGTGACCCCAAGGTGATTAGTTTGGACATCACAAAATGTGATTCGATCTCAAAGTTTAGAAACGAAGTCAACATTCAACACAACCTTGCCTTAAACCCTTTGGGTGTAAATTTACATTTTCAATTTCCTTTGCAAAAGCCCTTTGGGTGTAAATTTAGGTTTTTTTTAACTTGGATGCACTGTACTGTCAGTGTAAATTTATTAGAAGTATATCTAGAGCTATCGCTTGGCTCTATAGGGTATNGGGGGTGCCACAAGCCTTAGGGTGGTGTCATTGTGGCAGAAAGAAAAAATAAACTCCCCCAAAATCGTTCTGAAGGAGTGACAAGATAATATCCCGCCCCGGGTGCCATAAGACCTTGGTACACCACTGCTTACATTATAATATTATCTCTATATAGACTCTACTGACTTTCTCCACCTTTTTTCCTGTGTCCTAGTAAGTTTTATACCATTAGATCGAGGAAACCTTTTGCACTCTCCTCACATTATTGATTTTACTGAAATAACTTAGATTGCTCTCTCTTTGAGTTAATTGATTTTGTTTTAAAAAGTTACATACATATATATAATGAAAAAAAGAGCAAAAGAGTCAAGTAATATACATGTTGGACTCAGATCATGTATGTAAGCGCTTACGAACAAATATAAATTCTTAACACTATATATACATTACTGTAGATTAAAAAATAATAATTGTACTTACTATTACCTCATTTACCCATCAGGTGTGTGAAGATGAAGGCACTACCTGCCAATTTTTAAATTGGTTTGATGAAGTTGATGTTGAGTTAAAAATAAAAGTAACATGTCTCTTTTTAACACTAAAAGTTACCCCTTTCTCACTTAATCGTCTTTCTGGTTATCTGTCAAGTCAAGGCACCAGTCCTGTCACTGACCGTTATGAGAGGTTCTACCATAGAGCCAAATGACTAAAATACTAACATGAGAGTTTTACTAAGCTTCCCTACAAGGTCTACAATCATTATAATATTATTTGATTGCCTAGCAAGGGACCCTATACCTCATATTAGAGATGTGCGTTATTTAACGTAATAGGTAAAATAATAGGGTTCCAACTGTGTCACCTATTACTCAGATTTAATAGTTTAGCCCATCGTGGCAGAAAGAAAAAATAAACTCCCCCAAAATCGTTCTGAAGGAGTGACAAGATAATATCCCGCCCCGGGTGCCATAAGACCTTGGTACACCACTGCTTACATTATAATATTATCTCTATATAGACTCTACTGACTTTCTCCACCTTTTTTCCTGTGTCCTAGTAAGTTTTATACTATTAGATCGAGGAAACCTTTTGCACTCTCCTCACATTATTGATTTTACTGAAATAACTTAGATTGCTCTCTCTTTGTGTTAATTGATTTTGTTTTAAAAAGTTACATACATATATAATGAAAAAAAGAGCAAAAGAGTCAAGTAATATACATGTTGGACTCAGATCATGTATGTAAGCGCTTACGAACAAATATAAATTCTTAACACTATATATACATTACTGTAGATTAAAAAATAATAATTGTACTTACTATTACCTCATTTACCCATCAGGTGTGTGAAGATGAAGGCACTACCTGCAATTTTTAAATTGGTTTGATGAAGTTGATGTTGAGTTAAAAATAAAAGTAACATGTCTCTTTTTAAGACTAAAAGTTACCCCTTTCTCACTTAATCGTCTTTCTGGTTATCTGTCAAGTCAAGGCACCAGTCCTGTCACTGACCGTTATGAGAGGTTCTACCATAGAGCCAAATGACTAAAATGAGAGTTTTACTAAGCTTCCCTACAAGGTCTACAATTATTATAATATTATTTGATTGCATAGCAAGGGACCCTTTACCTCATATACATATGTTGAATTGGTCTCAGTTTTATTTTATATTTATTAAGAACCTTAATCTAAGAAAGTACTCTCAATGATATCAAAATATTTAATCATAGTAAATAGTTTAGTCAAACTTAACCAATGAATAAACCCTGTACTTAGATTTTTTATATCTTGCTTAGATAGAACCAGTATAATAGTAATTTTACTATTTTCCCTAACCGAGCCTTAAGGATCAGTCATTAGTAAGAAATTGACTAGAAAAAATAATATTTTTCCCCAAATCATTGGTAAATCCAAATCTTTGAATTTACAGTTTAGACTGATTCCCTAATTATATTTAATTCAGTCGATGTCCACACAATTAATATTAGGGAGTAAAAACCAACATTAGTAAGACCTATTTTATTACAAAGTCGGATTACACAAAGGTAGGCATATATTTATAAAAATATTAAGTTAACAGTCTAGGGACAAGCAAATTGGCAAATAAGCAATATGTATTCCTAGTCTTCTACAGCAGTGGTTCTTAACCTTTAAGTAACTACGGCCCCCTTAAAATCTCCAAAAAAAATATAATACATTAAGTACCTAACTACCTTTAGAGGCCCCCTGGGGGGCCGCGGCCTCCCGGTTAAGAACCACTGCTCTAATTCTGCAGTATGCGTGTTAAGAGTTGTGATTTTTAACATTCAGATTGGCCAACCTAAATGAGGAACAAAATTAAAGCCATTAGGCCTGTGGGTGGAATAGGGCCAGTCCTTTTTTTTCCCCTAGTTGGCTCGACCTTCTAAAATTCAAAATCCTGACCTCTCATTAGCTCCCCACCCTAATTTTTCGGATTTTCCCAGGCTGTCAAAAGTCATAACACGCTAACTGTAATGATGTGAAAACCTTTAGTGTGTGTAGTTAAGGGGGGGGGGAGGATATGCTGTAGGGGAGAGCAGTTGACTCACAATCAGCCTTAACACAATCACCTTAATCAGGGAGTGGTTGTGGTCAGTAGTTGGATAGGTGTTCCACTGACCATATAGAGCTAAGAGTCCAATTCCAGGACCTCCTGCTCTATGTTAACCCGAACTGTTTCAACAAATAGGAAGCTGCTTGATCGAGTTCCACCATCAGGTTTCAGCCTCTAAGCCACTTTCCAGCATCACATATTAATAATGTTATTAGACTTTGATACAGTAGAACCTCGCTTACACGACCCTCAATAACATGACAACCTCAATTACAAGTGCAATTTTCAAATTCCCTTGAGATTGCCAGAACACATAATGTTAAACTAACCTCTATACCGCGACTAATATTTCCAAACAACCTCAATAACACGGATTTTTTTCCAATTCACAACGTAACTCAGAACCTCTATAACAAGTCGTTTTGAGGAGTAAACCTCTATAACGCGACTCTATACAGGAATGGGTTGACCTTAAACAAGAGTAGACTTGAAAACCCCACCCTTAACCTCTATAACACAACTGATAAGTCAAAATAACCTTGATAACACGACCCTCAACAAAAAGAGCATTTCGATAACAAGATTATTTTCCTAAAACCCTTGAGACACTTCTTATAGAGGTTCTACTCTATAAACTATATTCACCTATCCAAAGCCAACAATATGATAAAACTTAATAACAGTAGTCGAACAACTAGACTTAGTGCGTTGACAGCGTGGGGGAAAAAAATAGCAAATGGGGGACGAACCAATGAGACCTTGAGATTTTCCCGGACAAAAGGTCGGGCCAACTAGGCAAAGATAAATGTCTCTAGTGGAGGGGAGAGGCCATCTGGATAAAGGCTGCCCCACCTCTACTCGCAGACCTAGTGGCTTTATTTTTTCCCCCAGAGAGGTTGGCCAATCTGTGTCACTCATTTTCCCGCGCTGTCAACGCACTAAGTCTAATTGTTCGACTACTGTAAGGTATAACTATTGAACAAAAGGTGTAAACAAAAACTTCTGATAACCAGTTTACCAACTATAACCATACCCCCAGATAACAGGCACCCGTAATTAAGAAAAAAAAAAATCCTTCGATGGGTTAATAATAATAGTAAAAAAAAAACAAAATTAAGTAAAATAATTATCAGAACATTAAAAACGTTATATTTACAAAAATATAAGCGTATTGGTTTAAGGATCAGCAATTGTGACTTCAACGTCTACACCAGGTTCAAGAGAAATGGAAGTAATCTGTTTCACAATTTCAGACGGACTGATGAGATCAATAACACGTTTGTGAATCCTCATCTGGAACCTGCAAACACAATCGAAAAGATTATAAGTGACCAATAAATAAATAATACAATTATGGATTAACTACAGACAATAACCAAATATATTAATTAGAGCATATCTACCAACTACAGTTAGACCTCCTTGCAACAAAAATCTCTATACAAGGATTTTTTTAAGTCCCACTATTTCTCTTTGTAAAGTGTTTATATTGTAAAATAAATTCTATATAACGAAATTTCTGTACAACAATTTTTTTTTTCTGGAACCATCAATTTCGTTATATGGAGGTCAGACTGTAATTATTAACCACTAACGATTATGAACTTTGTCCACCATTTATCTACTTATTTCTACAAAGCAGGTTTACATCATAATTGAACTTAACAAAAATTCTACACTACTTCATTATCAAAATATAGTACGGGATATATAAGGGGTCTTACTTGTCCGTTTTAAACAAGTATACTTTTACTCCTAATGATTTTTTTATGTTCACTAAGTTCTTACTGGATTTTCCTTAGATTCACCTCCTATAACTATAGGAATCAACTGAGCCCTATCATTAAAGGAAATTCTACTGTAAGCACTTGCCTCTGGCAATAAAGTAATTAAATAACGTAAGTGTGCTTTTGTATTAGCCTAATTAAGACGTTTACGGGGGGCGAACAATTGCTTGGCACACGACAGTGCCAAGGAAGTAAAGAAAAAAAGGCTAGGAGATAAGGAAATTTAAAAGAGAATGGTAACATATAATCAGTTAAGTCAAGTAACATATAAAATGGTTACATATAATTTAAACTGTGGGTCTGGGTACTATTAATAGATAGAAGTTTAGTGTTGCGTCAACGTATTAAACAACATTTTATAGAACTTCATTTTAAGAGAGGCAACATTTCTATGGTCTAATGTTTTCATTATTTGATATTTTATGTCACTAGAACTGATATTTATGATTGACATTCATAACTTTATTCCCACAATTCGAATTACCGTTAACACATTCACCAAATGTACAAGCCATGGACTCGTCCCAACACAACATCCCTTCGAACACAATCCGGTACTACAAGTTATATAAAAAAAAAAAAAAAAAATGTAATATGCAATGCCTCAGAAAATAACATTAGTTAGAATCATTATTTTTCATAAGGATCCATTGGAAAAAAACATCATTGGCATCACAATTTTTTAGGTGCACTTATTCATTAGTTTAAAAAATTACAAAGGATATAACAATAATAGTAATAAAGTATATTTACCTATCCCAAGTCTTGGAACCTTCACCGCAAGGTGTTTTCCTGGTGGTGATTCTGAGAATCTTGGTTGGCATCCTAATTGGTCCCTTAACTTTAAGGTTCTCCTTCTTGGAACCAGAGATCAGGTCGGAACATACTGTACAGATAAAAACAACAAATATTAAATACACTAGAGGAAAATGAGATATTTGTTAGCAAGTAAATATTGTTGTCATAAAGCCTAGTCCTAAAATAGTAGATTTCTCCTTACCATTTAAGACATCTTAACTTAATCAAGAAGACTATGTCATAATTCACTATTATTTCTGCAAAGAAATAATCATATTAGTATTTCTACCGCCCTCCACTTGTAAACATTCCTATCCTGAGCGGCCGGTAATGTTTCATATTACAGCCTTGGGGTCGGTAATAATGCATGGTTTATTCATTACGGGCCGCAGCGTGCAGGAAGCACTAGTAGTGTCAGCTGTTCAATTGGTAAACAATCAATATTTTTATAACTGCGGTTTGTCTTGCAAATGATGTAACCTTAATATGCATTTATTGTTTTTGAAGATTACGGCAAAATAGTCTTTTGTAGCTAGTTTACATGTGGTGAGCGATAAAACAGTGTATGTACCACGAGCAGTAAGCGCTATGACAGGCCTCGGGCGTTAATCGCACTCGTTCTTTCAAACTTCGCCCTCGGCCTGTAATAACACCCTTACTGCTCTCGGTACATAAATAGCTATTAATCATTTCTGCACTAAATATAGTGTATAACAAGCATTTAGAGGCAGTTCTCCTTGAAATGGCTTGTTATACTTGAACAGTATCTTATTACTTATTACGTAATCACTTTTATGAGATACTGCACCTCAGGTTCAAGATTTTGGTGGGTAGTAGGTAGAACCAACAAGGCAGAATAATACATATGCAAACATTAAGAACTCACAGTTCTTTTAATAAATACATAATTTCTTAATGACTCGGTAAAGGTTATGTACTAACTAAAATGCTACAGAAAAAGTATTATTTGTTTTTGTTTAATCATGAGGTAGCCCCAAGACATTAAATACCATTCTTATTTTGTCAATTAAGCAGTAATTCTCCATTGAAATAGACTAACGATAATTGACAGAACACATTAAAGAGTTGGGTTAAGAAAAAATTATTTATTCACCAATAATTGCTTGCCTCAGAGTATAACATATAGTTCGAATCACATAATTCATAAGGATCCATTGGAAAAAAACATCATTGGCAAGTAAAATAAATAAATAATTTAGGGAAAAGTTTACTAAAGGTAAAAACAAGCATGTCAACTTAGAAAGCCAACTTGAAGCAACAAACTATTATTCTCATAGTAGAGAATAACACAAGATGATTAACAAACAATAAAAACAAACAAATAAAAAAAAAACGGAGGGCAGCAAATGAGAGCTCGAGATTTGGGCGGGTAGAGGCTAGGTAAACAAAAATATCACTGAATAACCTACAGATAACCGTCTTGTTGTTTTATTTTTTCCCTCACACGGGTTGGCCAATCTAAGCTGTCAGATTTACAATCACAAAGTATAATGGGATGAGTATAGTGAGGATATTAAAACCATTCAAATAACTATAGCATGTTTAGACCTCCAGCACAGCTATACTATATTATTGTATAAGTAAAACAGGCAGAGGTTGTAGGTCTATCTAACCAATTTACGACCATTATTAGAAAAGTATAAGTTAAGAGAATTCACCATTTATACTTTATACACACCATTCTAGAGATATCAGAAGGCTCATATTAAGTGTATCAGCCATTTTAAGGTTAATTCAGCATTACGGATAGTTTGTTTACTCTTACTTTAGTGTTTTCAACTGGTTTCGTTACTTCATGTCGATAACAGTTATTATCAGGGGGTGACCCTAATCAGAAGTCCCATTTACTGCAGTTCAAGTTTGTTAATAATGTTCTTGGCTAAGTCCAAACACTCAATACAGATATAAGTTGTTTTAGACACATGTTTGAAATTAAAAACATAATATTATGGATTAACTAAACAAACGTAACATTCGAGCTAAGCACAAAGCATTTCCACGCTCAAAACACTTTTATAACCAAACCTCATGGAAATAAAACTTAAGTGCAATATTGTCGCAGATATACCGAAAAACTTGTACTTCGCCCATTCATTTATACGCTGGGCTTTGAAACATACTCAAATATATAATGAAATTGGAGTATTTATGACATATTAGTAATATTAACCAAGTATAGTCAAAGCAACTNGATACGGCAAATTGGCTTATGAATTTCACTCTCCCCAACTGTTATAA
Source organism: Gerris buenoi (assembly GCA_001010745.2). NCBI lineage: Eukaryota > Metazoa > Arthropoda > Insecta > Hemiptera > Gerridae > Gerris > Gerris buenoi. The sequence goes on along the minus strand of KZ651442.1, from coordinate 374,066 downwards.
TTAGTTTATAAAAGCCTTATCTACAGGCATTTCAGTAAATCTTATTGCCCTAACAAATGTATTTTATTATTTTATGTAAAACCAACATGGCTCTAAAGATGATAAAATTCTGAATCTATTGATACTACTTAATAAGCAATTGAACAAATACAATGAGAGTAACGAGGCTTCAAACTTTGAAATGTTTAAAGTCGATTATCTCAAAACTTTTTTTTCCAAAAATGTTGTAGATACGACATTTTCGCTTAGCAGGGCAGTATTGACGCAGATATACCAAAAAACTTGTACTTCGCCCATTCATTTATACGCTGGGCTTTGAAACATACTCAAATATATAATGAAATTGGAGTATTTATGACATATTAGTAATATTAACCAAGTATAGTCAAAGCAACTAGTTGCAGCATTTACCTTTTTCCAAGCTTTTGATGTTCTTGGAGGTTAAAGTAATACGAATCCTGTGATCCTGGGAGGGAGTAGCTTCAGTAGGCTTCTCGGGATCTTTATAACCAGACTAAAATAAAAAAAATTATACAAAGTTAACATAATATACATTAAGAGGCACATGTACATGATAACCACGTGTTCGCACAAACGTACGATAAACACTATTTCCAAATAAAATGTAAGAATTAATTAAATCACATACCATTATTAGACGGATCTGGGTTGATTCTTAAATAAGAAATAAAACTGCAACAAATTTGCTGGTCGAGATAGTTAATTTCAAACGGGAAATTAACCAGCGCTGTTCCAGCAAGAGACGTTCTGCTGTTCTGTGACTTGAAGAGAGAGCAGAAAGATGTCAAAGATGGCCGCTCACAAATATGAAAAAATGCTTCAACCACCAATATTAAATCTCACCATTAGCAAGCTGCTGTTCATCAAACTTTTTTTTTATTAAGCATTTAGTGTGTGATGGCTGCCTGATGCGACCAAGATTTACATCAATGAATCAAATCGAACACGACGATGAAGAATAACCAGTGTTGCCATAGGCTAAACTACCCCTAAGAAATTATTTATTTTTATTGCTGATTTTGATTTTTCCCAAAAAATGTGGAAATTCTTTTCATTTTTTTTTGTTTTTTGGTTGCACATCCTACTTTTTTTCTTTTTTTACATAAGAAAAAAACCTTTATAAGTTCAATAAACTTCACGAAATTTCAGTGGAATACGTTGCATTATTTTATTTTAATTTTAAAAATATTAATGTTTATAATTATTCAAACTAAAGTGGCCTTAACTTTTAAATTTTATCTACTTCAATCAACATCAATTAACAAACAGCTGACCCAATCAACCAGGTGGTTACGCTTACGGCACAAGACAAGAATGGAAACAAATAAATGATCACGGGATTATCATCGTATTAATTATGTTTATTAATTTATCATGATCTCTTTTACTCTAGACAATTTATTACTGTCTGATTTAAATAAAGTGCCTAGTTCTATTCTTATTAACTTCATTATTTTATTACCAATGATATATTCCTTCGTTTCTATTTATTGTAAGCTATTCTTCCTTTAGATGACTTGTTAGAAAGGATTTAAATGATTTTTAGTTTGTAAAATCTCTACGGTATCCTAATTATTTTAGTTATATTAATTTTCTTTTAAATTATGTCAATTCGGTCATGTTCCTGTTGTTATAATGCTGCCCTCACAATTTTTAAATGTTGTTTTGGAAGAAATTGAAGGAGATGTTGACACCGCTAAACCTGAGTGTCCAGAGCCAAGGTACTTTATCTGATGTTATTTTAACTAATATTGTGTCTCAGTTTTTGTTTACATGGTCCGTGTAAACTTTAGTTATTGGTAATTTTAGTTGTCTGTCTTGTAAATTTTCCACAATTAAATGACACGAGATTTGTTGTTGTTCGAAACAACTGAAATTATATTAGATAAAAATAAGTAAGAATTGCCTTTATGTCACATTGAGGCATGTTTATAAAAGCTATTTGTTGAAAATAGACATGCCAATTTTGGATTCACTATGTAACTATTTAAGCCAAAGTGGAATATTTTGTTAAATAATTACAACATTGCTTGTTTTTATGTTTTGTTAACGTCTTTGGTTATAGTGATCATGATGACTAATTTTTGGACCTAACGGCCTACAAGGGGAATACCATCCCAGTGATGGGCTTCTGTGAATTGACTACTATCAGCTATGTATTAGCTGCTTTATCGTGACCAAAAAGAGTCAGTAGAAGTGTAGCATCTTCACTTATATACCTACAAGTTTGAAACTGGCTGAACTTGAGGAAACGGTCGTGAATCTCTTGTGTCACAATTTTGCTTGATTTATACGGTAAATTCGGATTGTACGTGACCCAACTTGGAGGTTAAGTGATAAAATCCTGCATATTAAATTAAAAACCTTTTGTGTACCCTTAAATTTTAAATAGCCGCTCCGTACCGCTTTGCGGTGCTCCGCTCATTTTCTAAAGAAAAACAAACCTCCTGTATATAAACCAGGTAGAGGTCCAACTTGGAAAAATTGCTGGGTCACGTACGTTCCGAATCAGCCGATTTATACACTAGACAGATTATTTTATCAGTTTTTAAAACTGTACATTTGTATGATTTATACATTTGACAAATTATATCTGGGTGATTTGTACATAGGAGAGTTGGGCTAAAGTGAATTGTACGGTGCCATCAAAACCTTAATTAATTTTGAACTTCGATTTGGACCTGTACTTGGTCTATATGCAGCAAGCTTATTGTTCTTCAGAAAATGAGCGGTGAGGAGCGACTGTTGAAAATTTTAAGGCAAAAAAAAAAAAAAAATTCCTTTGATTCTGCAAACAGTACCGTACAATTCACTTTTACTGAGAGTTGATATCCCTTTATCAAAAAAATATGGTGGGAGGCTTCCATTCACTTTTCTACAAGTAGCATTGGCTTCTTCAATTTTGCCTTGAATTTTAATTCACTGGCAATTTAAACAGAAATAGGTGTAAATGTACTTAAGTTTACTGAAGAAAATTTATCCTATAAGATTTAGCTAGTTTCATATGAAACTTTTTGCACAATATAACTATCCTTTTTAATTTTCTTATGGATTTAGGAACTAGCATGAAAAAAAAGTCTACTTTTATTGTAAATGAGATTCTCCTATGATCCACATATTTTTGTTTACTTGAACAGTTGCTTTAATAAGTATAAAAAAAGCCTAATATTGGATATTATTTTTTTTGCTACAAATTGCTTTGGTCGCTACTGGTTTAAGTTGTATTTCATCAACATGAAAGTATATGCCATGTGTGGGTGTATATGCCTTTTTCTCGTAATTGTAAACATTTCAATACCACAAATATGGTGTTTGAGGTGAGAACTACAGCTAAAAGTGTATATTTGTTTTGAAGGATCGAGAGTATTTTAAGGCCTCTGTTCACATCTTATAAGGCAAACTGTTAAAAGCAAGCCTTGAGGGTTCATAATATCATGGTTGGTTTAGGAGCTTAGGTTCATGAATATCAAGGTGGGGGAGAGTTAAAACCAATTAAAAGTTCTTTAATCCTCTTTACCAGGATTAATGTACATGGCTAGATGACTTATTTAAAGTCCAACAAATTTTGATATTGACCATTGACGACGTTGGTTTTCGCTTAGTTTTTTTTTTTTTTTTTTTTTTTTTTTTTTTTTTGTAGTTGTTGTAATTGTTCTCTCAGCACTCAATTTTTATTTTTATTTAATTAAACGTCTAAATTTATGTTTTCTCTTTTTTTCAGCCCATTAAAGGATTTAATCAATTCACCGCTGAGGCAGCAACTAAGTAGTCCTCTAGCCAATGAAACGAAACCAAATAAAATCAACAACAATAATAGTTTATTTGTTGATTTAGAATTTCCAAAGAGACTGCCTGAGGCCTTCCTTGATGAATGTACTGTTGAAGTCTGTAAGGGACCAGCTAAGTAAGTAAAATTTTTATCTAATTGACAATACTTAAAATGTAGTTTAAGAATGTCTGATTTATGTAATATGGCTCTATTGGGAAAAAAATTTGATGGATATAAAAGAAAATTATTGTTATGTAGCATTAAAAGAAGAGAGCCCATCATGTGGATTAAATTGCTTACTTGGCCATCATTGAATCAAGGGCGGCATGAGGTTGTTGGTTTGATCCCTCGCCGTGATGCTCTGATGCATATGGCTCTCTAATGATCTCACACGATACTCGCTACAATGGCGGTACAATGTACAGAGGTATGATGTGTGAAGTGGCTGCAATTTCAACCACGGGATAAAATGGGCCTTAGTTCGAACAAGTGGTTCGTCCTACCCGTCCAATACTGGTATTAGGACCTTACTATTACTACTAAGTATTAGAAGCAAATTAAGAAAATTACCATCCGAACAACTTTGGAAAATATTCTGTGATATAAATTTATTGTCATTTTTCTTTATCCGTTTGATTTTTTTCATGCATTTATTAGTAAAAGCAAAATTAAGCCTTAATATTATGTATACTATTAGTATACATAATATTGATGACGGGTGCGCGTCAGTTAAGAGCGTAGTCGAAGCTATAGATTTAGTTAAAAATGTTAGGGAAATGTGTGCCCGTGGAGGGTTTAGGTTTCATAAGATAATTTCTAACAATTTAGAGTTATTAGAAAGTATTCCCGAAACAGAAAGAGCTATGGATAATGCTACTTTGAAAGAATTATCTATTAAGAACGAATTTATTAAGAAGGAATCGATGTAGCTGGTAGAAGTAGGATGAGCTTCGAGACAGGCCTCTTGAGTCTCCTGTTGTCTCCATAGCGAATTGTGACCTTTCGCACTGTTCCGTCTAGACTCTTCTTCGCTTCTTCAACAACAGCCAGTGGCCATTGGTTTCTGGGGATGTGGTNGCTAAATGAAATCGATTAATTTTTTTTTCAGAGGTGAGCGCAAACATGTTGTGCAATTTGTAGGCTTGGTTTCATCGAAAAATATTGAGTAGAACCAAAGTTATTAACAATTTACTGGTGCAGCAGCCGTATTGTAAAAGGCATTATAATTACTAATTAAGGTTAATATTTGTTCTATGACTTCCTAGCCTACACTGAGTACTACTGTCTAGCGGTATAGCCTATTCCACCCCCAACCTTCCCACTTTTCTACCTTCCCCCACTCCATTCTCTTTACCTACACGAAAATTAAATTACTAATACCTAGCATGAACCCCACGAAGGCTAGTTATTTATATTACTTCTACATTGAACTCAGACCAATATAATAGCATTGCTTTAACATTTTTTCAAACAATGCCAAGTTTTGTGGGCTTCTGCTTCTCCTTAATCTTAAGCTCCTTAAATATCCAGATAAGCAAAGTTGTCTCCACTTTAATATTCTAAACTAAACTAATTAAAACTTATATAATGCTGTGTACTTTAATTATTATTTTATTTCTTTTCTAGGAAATCTCTTCCTGAGCCAAGATTTGAAGTCCTTCTCTTGCCTGTAAGTTTTTTTTATTTATTGTTATTATTCTGTCATTTTTAAAATTTATTCTTTAATGGTATTGTTGACTATCATTAGATTCACACTTTTAAAAAAATTCTATATTATTTTGGTATATATACATTATAAATTTTAAACTTATAAATCACTTTTGCACTTTCTTCAGTTACTAGTTTAAAAACAATTGAAAATGCATGTATTTAAGTGTTTATTATTATAATTTATTTTGTTAAATTATTTATTATTATTATTTTTTATTTATTTTTTTTACAGATATATTCAAACAAATCTGGTTCTAAAAATAATGGAAAATCTCAGTGGAGGGTAATTATCAACTTCTATGATATATAGTTTGTTAACCCTAGAATAATAACCATACTTTGTAGGCGCTTAACACTAAACTTTGTAATTTTTCACGAGAATTGTGTTAAAATGTGTTGCAATTACTTTTTAATTATCTTATGTTTTAATTTTTGTATTATTATTATTATTTATTGATTGATGATAGCATAGCATTATGACATAAAAATAGTATCACTTAATATGAAAAATACAAAATCTACTAGTGTTGAGTGCCAACTAAATGTAAGAATTTTAAAACATCATTCGATTATTGTTAGATTTATTCATTTAAGTAATATATTTAAAATTGGTATTATTATTTTTATACATATACTATTTAAAGAAATGTTAGTTAATAATTTAAACAATTTTTTTAGAATGTTCTCCATAAATGGGGACGTTGTAAACAGAGCAATAGGTTGCAGCTCAAAGTAAAAACAGCCTAAAGATAACACTAAGGCCCTCCGCACACGGAGCAACTCAAAACAAACTCAACTGGAAACTCCAGTCATTTTTGAGTTGACAGAAAGAAAAAAAAACCAGTTGACTTTGAGTTTCAACCTGTGTAATTGAATGGGACACCGCACACGGAGCAACTCATTACAAACTGGGTTTGCTCTTTGTCAACTCAAAAACAACTGGAGTTTCCAGTTGAATTTGTTTTGAGTTGCTCCGTGTGCGGACGGCCTAAGAATTTTCTGGGGCGTGACTAAAACAAGCTTGTAGGCATGAAAAGAATGTAGATAAAGCACTGGTGAAGAGTGGGGAGTCTGTGTTTTACATAACCAAGATAGCTCACTCTTAAATGGCAATCGTCGTAATTTTTACAAATGGTTAGTATTTTAGGGTTTAAAACCTTGGGAAATGATTGTTTGTGGCAGTTTACATACTGGCAAAAATGTCCTGGATGATGGGTTCGAAATTATAGTCAAAATTTTCAGTTCGGGAGCCTGAGTTATGTCAGAACCCGTAAAAATAATTTGTTTAATGTGTGGAATATAGTATGCAGTAAAGTCTCGATAGTGTGAGCTTCGATAATCCGAGTCGAAAGAAAGTTCATCAAATAAAGGAGGGGGAGTAGCTTCCCTGAATTAAACACAATTAGGACAGGGCTGTGGTAGTAGAGATGGATTCGTATGATTTCATAGTATTCTTCCCCGATCTGAGAAGCTGTGTCTACAATCTTAAATCAAAAGCATCGGGTAACATTTTTATAATGAGTTAATGATATCATACAGAACTTCCTTTGTTGCTTATAGATAAAGGTGTGTCACTGAAATTTGCATGGGAGTCGGTTATGAAAGAGGGTGTGATTGGAAGCTAGGATGAAATGATTTGATAATCTAATGAAAATAAAATATAAATATAAGTTACTTATATTTATATTCAAAATGGACGTGTGGGAACCCCATGCGTCCTGGAAAACCTGGAATTTTGAGAGTCCTGGAAAAGTCCTAGAATTTGCTCTCTGTCCTGGAATTTTGATTAAAATTCCGATTTCACGGGATTTTGCCGCAAAATGTTTTCATATTGTTTTTTTTTTTTTTTTTTAATAAAATTTAAGTGATAGCAGTTCATATACATAAGAAGGGAGGATGGTTGGGTGATTCAGAATTAAAGAAGCATATTTGCCACACAAATCATTCAGATATTTCTTGTGTTTTATCCAAAATAAAACTCTGTCAAAAATTGTTTGCTAAACATGCTGAGTATAATTCTGTTGTAGTGGTGGTTAGCTTTTGTTAAAACAACAGTTCAAATTAACACTGCAAATTCTTTATCAAGTCCCCATAAAATAATATACAGGGTGTCCCAGCTAATATGGAATAGCAAAATATAGAAAAAAATATAGAAAGATGCGGTTTTCAGGGTTCGATAATGGCTATAAATGCACTTCCAGAACATTTTCTTTAAAATATTGATGATAAAGGAAAAAAAATGCAGTCAGTATATTTCAGTCAGTATTGTTTATTATTTTGATAAATCAGACCATTCTACAAGATTCTAGCAAGCCCCCAAAAAAAAAATTAACTTGAATCAATGATTGAAGTTGATTTTGCCGGTGGGAAGGTAAAATAGAGTTTGTTTATATTTTAATAGAAAACCCCTTCTCCGAATTTTGATAAATCCGATTTTCATTGATTTAGAGATTAATTGATTCTTTCAGTGTGAAGGGGTTTTCTATAATAAATACGCGATTGATTTTCATTGATTTAGACTTAAGAAGATTCTTTCGGTGTGAAGGGGTTTTCTATAATAAATACGCAATTGATTTTCATAGATTTAGACTTAAGAAGATTCTTTCAGATAATAAATACGCGATTGATTTTCATTGATTTAGACTTAAGAAGATTCTTTCGGTGTGAAGGGGTTTTCTATAATAAATACGCAATTGATTTTCATAGATTTAGACTTAAGGAGATTCTTTTGGTGTGAAAGGTGCCTAAGAGGTATAAATTACTATTGAAATACAAAATTTGGACAATTTATTGTATTCCAATCCTTTTGATATTGTGATGTGGTTGGGGAATGCCTCTCACGTTAACTCAAGTAGGAATGTAGTTGGCTTTCAATAATTAAACTTGATCAGTTTTGGGCATGATCATTAGTTGGATGGACTGCCACTTCTGACGACACAGCTCTGGGTTTGATTCCTGGACCAGGCCCCTCAATGCCCACCCATCATCAAAAACATGGGAACTGATCAAAAGATTTAGTGACACCATCGTTCAGCCTGGAAAACCATGGTCAACACTCTCATTGTGATTTGATAAAAATTGATCAAACAACACCAGAGTTGTGAAGACATGGTTCATCGATTAGCATTTCACTCATGTGTGAAGGGTTCGGCTGCCTGGTATCAATCCAGTATTAGATTTATAAAAGGCTACCCAGGTTCGTTCTAAGGATTCACTTTGTGGTCTATTTTTCCTGGTGTCAAAGCCCCCCGTATTTATTTTCTGTATATTGTTTATTTAGGAATTGGAGAGAGATGAAGACCAGGAACTGGATGAGTCCGCTGTTGAGATGGACGCCCTGCCTGAAGTCGAGGCAGTCTACTCGGACCATGACACTGAATCAGATGAAGAAATAGTATTTGAAGATCCTCCTCCGCATCATATAGAATCAGTTAATAAAGTATGTTAATAGCTTTCGGTCCAGTTACAGTATAATATACCTATAGGAGCAGTAGCAAAAAATGTTTCTAGCCTATGTGAAGACTTAAATTTCATCTAAGTGCTTGTGATGCTTGTTGTAGTTTCATAGGTGTCTAAAAAAGTCATTGACAGCCAATGTTATTCATCTGTTGAAAAAATCTTGCTAGACAAGGGTTTTATTCAGCTGAGGAAAGAGAGGAATAGAGAAGGTAGTAGAGTATATTCAATGTTTGTGTACTATTTTATTTCACCTATCGCCATAGATGACTTGTGTACAAGAATTCTTTTAAAAACATGTTACGGTGCTTCATGTATTTGAGGTCTCTATTTCATCTATCAATATCCCTAATAAGCTCAGACAACCTAATATTCTTTAAACCAGAATTTAATGAGGAATTACCCTTTGAATTCCTAATAAAACCATGGCTACCACTTTCCTTGTTGATAGTGCAGTTAGAGTTCGCCAGGTTTTTTAATTTTTTTTTTTTTTTTTTCAGAAGGATGGTGCATCAACAACGCCTGGAAAACTTCATATGTGCAAGTTTTGTCACAAAATATTCCCTAACAAAGGTGTTCTATGGACACACACAACAATTGCTCATGCAGACAAGTAAGTCTTTGATTTATTTCTGTTTATTTACATTTTTTATTTATTTAATTCAAATTCCTTTTGTTTTATTTAAGTTGTTAAATTTAATCACAATCATGTAGAGTATAGAGTATTGGCATAGCCAACCAATACTGCTTTTGCAGGATAGTCCTCTTAAGGGATAGGGTTTTTACATCTAAAGCTCAGTCAATTTCTGTAAGAAATACCATTAATATAAGAAAATACTACAAAAAGATTAAGGTAAGGTTTTTTTGTTGCCTGTAAAAGCCTGTATTTACCCTTAATTTTCCTTTTAAAATATCGTGAGTATCACAACACCGAAATTTTCAAGGTTAAACTTCAGCAGTATGCCTTAATAGTCTGTTGCGGTATTTCTGAAATAGCTAGACAAATTTTATTTTTGATAGCTTAAATCGTAGAAGATTGTCTGGCTTCTAAAATAAATGATATTAATAAATATGACTACGACACCAGAGATCGAGTAGAAAAGTGGAACACAATAAATATAATGAAAGAAAAAGGTAAAAAGTAACACTCGTGAAGATCAGAACATATTTAAAAGCGACCTGTAATTCTGTTTCTAGAGTATGCCCTCCCTTTTCGAAACTTCATTGGTATCGTTTCGGAATATGTACATGTCTGCCCGGTCGTGTTGTCAGTTTGGGCGTGCTGGATGGTGTTGACGTCCAGAGTGTTATGTACTTTGGTGGTGGTTCTGCTATAGGTGTGTGCTGTTCTTCGGTGAGGAGATGACCCAATTTCAGCTGGTCCTTGCTCACTCCTGTGGCCTTTCCCTTCATGTTCCGTTAGAGGGTCTTTTTTTCCTCTGAAAAGGTCTCTCATAGGGTGGTGAAAGAGCAGGTTTCACTTTGTCCGCCCTTAGGAAGCCGTGGATAGCCTTGTCCAGATGTTTACAGACGAATGTTTGGGATGGTTGTGATGAACGAGGTTATTTTAATCAACTAACCATTAAATTAATTAATGCTGGAAAAAAATATTTTCAGTCCTAATTAGTGTTTTCGTTCTATTGTGTTCCTTTTATAACCACCCTAAAAATGAAAATTTTATATAAAAAAGAAGTCAGTGATGTTGTTACTTTGGAAAAACAAAAACAATCTCATTTGAGTGATTTAATTAACTATATGAAAATAGGGTTTAGTATCAACTTCTGAAAAGTCAATAGTTAATAACACTTTTTATGATACACTATTGTCACAAACTCATAATGAATTATAATACTATTAATTTAGTACTCATATTGAGTACCAAAACCTCTTCAAAAAGAAATTATGAAAAGGTTCTGGGGGAGAATATGATAGAAATTACGTAGTTATTAAAATAAACAAAAATTATTTCTAGTAACAAATATGTATTCATAATATATGTTAAGGCTAAGTGTCAATTTTGTAATTTGATTTTATAATATCTGATGCCTTCTCTGCTATCATAATAGTTGGAGCGTTTAAATTACCTCTTGTTACATTTGGCATGACTGAAGCATCTACTACTCGGAGGTTGTTAATTCCTAAAACTTTTAACTGAGGATCGACAACTGTTGAAGGAGACTTGGTAGAGCCCATCTTACATGTTCCTGAAGGATGGAATAGCGTTAATGTATAAGTTTTAGCGATACATGTTAAATAAGCTTTATAATCAGATTTGTTTCTTGCGCATAATTCTAGAGATGATTCACTAAGCTCAGGTGAGTGCATCTCCATAGCCTTTGATTTTATTAGTTTCATTGATATTTCAATACCTTCTAATGCCTTGTCTAGATCACCTTGCTCAGCAAAGTAATTAGGATCGATCAGTGGAGCATCGTCAGGATTTGAACTATTCAATCTAACTGTACCTGAAGATTGGGGTTTTAGCACAGTTGTCAAAACTTGAAAAATATCGACTGTGTTTGGAGTAGATTCGTAAAAGTGGAATTGGATATCTGGTGGTTCTGAAGTTATATCTGCACCTGTATTAAGGAAACCAGTAATAGAGCCACCACTGTTGGTAAAGATCCCAGTCTTATTTTGAGCAAATTTCAACATGTTGTCAGCTGTAAGATGATTGAGAGTATACAAATTTGTATAGTTTTTCAATTTCAAAGGAAAAAGTATATAAAAATGATCTTGTAAGTTACTTCCCACTGGTAAATCAGCTACAAGGGAAATATTTAATTCAGCCAAATGAGATTTCGGTCCAACACCAGAAAGCATTAAAATTTGAGGAGAATTAATAGCACCAGCTGACAAAATTACCTCTTTGACTGCTGTAATATACTTTGTTTTACCATTTTTCCTGTAAATTACTCCGGTAGCGGTTTTTGTCTTAGGGTCAATAACAATTTTGGTTACCTTAGCATATTTAATCACGTTTAAATTGGGCCGATTTAAGCCAGTCAAATACGCTGATGATGCGCTCCATCGTATTGGTCTTTTGATTGTCATCTGACATTTACTAATACTTGTTTGATATTCTCCGTTATAATCTCTATGTTTCATTCCTATTTCTTCCCCAGCTCGGATGATATTTTGTGTGATGTTGCTCTCATATGAAGGATACTCAACACTAAGCAAGCCTCCACGTCTATGGTATGGGGACCCATATAATTCTGGAATCTGAATATTCTCTGCTCTGAAAATAAATCAATTTATGCATTAAATCCATAGCAAAACTATATTATACTGTTAACAACAAAAAAATTGAGAAATTTGATCGGTTTTAAGATGGTTTTTTAAGAATATGTTGAAGACTATATAGATTTGGTCAACGTTTAATAAACAAAACTTTAGAAATTGAAGCCAAAAAAGTACTTGAAATAATAACTCTCTGTCAAAATATTAAAACTGATTTAAATCTAGTTTCTTATTCATTTGTACCAAGCATTGTTACCAATTAATTGAAGCGAGGGCAAGTGAGCTTCTTACATTCAAACACACTGTGCATCCTGAATGTGTGTTGGACACGTGTGACGATAACTTGAGTAAAAGTTGACCGATATTGGTGAAATTTGGTACATATTTTCATTTTACCAATGCCCAGGAAGAGTTCGTTGGACCACATTATCGGCCCTAGTGTTAGTGTGCAAAGCTTGATATATATTGATATATTGATAGTGAGCTTAACTACATCTATTCAATGAGACTAACATTTTTTTCAAATGCAATATTTTAGTAAAGCTAACAGCCCCTTTTTTAAAGGTCCTACATACAGTAAATGTGGTAGAACTCCAATGACCTTGGTCCCCAATGTTTCTATTGTACAATCTTATTCACACTTTAAGGAATGTAAAGCGGCCCATACACTACACGTGCATTGCAGCCAAAAACGGACGAAACGTGCCAGTGTATTGAGGTCTCCGTGCAAAGCACGGCGTGCAATGCTTGGCATGGTGAGAATCAAGACGAGTTTGATTTTCGGCGTGCCATGCCATCCTGCCACGTGGCAACGTGCTAGTGTGTGGGCTAGTCTCGTGCCACGTGCTTGAAATTGCAATGTCTGAGGCTACATTTCGTTCGCCAGCATCAAGAGATTTTTGCTGGTATTTTTTTAAAATGAGTGATACAACGTTTTTCTGTCTCCAAATTTCTTGTCGTTGTTTATTGACACTTATTGAATTGACACCATTGCTTGTGGCGAGTTAAGAGTAAGGTAATCTTTCTTCTTCAACCAATTTTTAGTCTTTATTTGTCTCCTCTTCCGTTTCTCCTTGCTATCTTCATGTATCGTGCTAATCAACAAAACTGCTTATATTTTTCTTTATATTTTGTTGCCACAGGCATAACTTGTTGTGTACACTAAAAAATCACAGTTTGAACACCGACTTCTAGCACGTCACAGAGCGAACCTCATTTACAGTGTGTGGCGCACGACGTGCCATGCTAAGCACGGCGCGCCAATATAAAAAATGGCACGGCGTGCAATGCACGTGTAGTGTATGGGCTGCTAAAAATATTTCATTTTAATTTGGGCTAAAGCACAGAAGACAACTCCTTTAAGGCCTGGACACACAGAAAGCGACGCTACGCGAGCTTGCTATGCTAGCTATGTTTGAAAATTTCCATTCTATAATAATTAATGGTGGCCACACAGAACGCGAAGCTACCCTAGCCTAGCTCGCATAGCTAGCAGACGTAGCATAGCTAGCTCACATAGCGTAGCTTTCTGTGTGGCCGAGCCTTTAACAATAAATAAATATTCATTTTAAATTACTTAAGGAAATAAGGCAGGACATTTTCGTAGTTCCATCCAACTGCACCATCCTTCTCCCATTCGTCAAAATCCAGTTTGTTTCCTCGGGTGTATATCATAAAATTTACACTGCTAGATCCTCCTATGGCATAACCCCTTGGATAATTACAGATACCATGGCTAGCTGTAAAACGCAAGAAATAAATAAATGTATTGGGAAATATTAATACCAAACAGAATAAATTAAATTTCTCATTAAAACTGTTTATGTATGTACATAAAATCAAGATTTCATTCAATCATATCTGATAATGAAGAATAAATTCAGCTTAAATGCAACTATCTGTAAAATAAATCATACAAATCTCAACCTATGGAATACAGGAAGATCCAATCCTGTTTATTTGATTTTTATCATAAGATAAGTTTTTCCTTAAGAACTTTTCTTTGTATTTACTTTTATGGTTGCAGTATTTCCTGAATCTTTCTTTTAAAATGATTCTTGTTTCCATATGGTACATCCTGTTAAAGTATTAAGCCAGGCTTTACCCTCATGATATTTAATAAAACTAGGGAGATGTATGGATTTACGTCTAAGAGAGGGTTCTATTAATATATTTCACATTTTAAATAAGTAATTTTGTTATATTATATAACTCCATTTAAAATTTAATACACAAATAAAATTTAACTGAGTTGATGAACCACTTCTTTAGTGTTTTTTTTTTTTTTTTTTTTTTAATTTGCTAGTGCTGTAGACGCTAGTAAATATAACCTTAGTGTGAACTCCACTAATTATTTAACAGTGCACTTCTTTCTTAATATTATTAGAGGTCGACCAAGAAGTCATGGAAATCTGAGGAGTGCGCCAGTGTCATCATGTACAGTCAGTTTTTAATCAAATAGATCACTGACAAAAAACACAGTGTTGTTCTTTGGTTATTAATCATTTTATTTTTTTAACTTTTATATTTTTTGCCACAGGCAACACTGAACCTGATAAGAAATCACTTCTTCTATACGATAATATCTTTATATTATTATTTATTGATTATTCCTCTTTATTTTTGAGTTTGATTAACTTACTTAATCAAACTTTTATTTCATCCCCGTTAATTGTAGCGTCCTTCGTATTTGCATCATTCCGTGGATTTGTGGATCTTACGAAAATCGTTTAGGACAGTTGTGACTATAACTCAAACTCGTACTGTATAAAAACAAACAAAACAGGAAACCTAACAGATTGGAAACCTTCCTGTTTTTATTTGTGAGATTT
>KZ651442.1:303307-330065 GCA_001010745.2 Gerris buenoi | reverse complement strand
AAGGTAATAAATTATTGGTTTATAAATAAATGTTTTGGAAATTTGATTGCTTTTTTTTATCACATTTATTTTAAATTGAATGGACTTTTTCTTGTATAATTGGACTATATCTGGTCAATTGTTGTGACAGCAATTTACATAAAGAAAAAAAAAATACTAATTGTTCGGAATTTAGTACAATATGATTGCTAATTGTTTTATATAACTTGCTATATCTAACTATTCACCTGCATGAAACAAAATAAGTACCATTCTGGTAAAACCATTTCAATTAGATTAACAATTAGAACATATAGCTTGTTCTTGCATAAATAGGTATGTTTGACATTGGTTCTAGTAAATTTGCCATATTGACCCAATTATTATTTTTATATTTTTTTCTTGTCCGATTATTAAAAAAGTAATGTTACTTTGTCAGAATAACTTTTGTTTGTATAATCTCTAGTATACAGAAGTGATAATATCCCTTAAGGGGCCCACACACTTACAGTTTAACTGCAGGCCGTTATCTTATACGATTACCGTAAGGCCAAAATCTCAGACCACCACACATTAAGAGTCCACCGCCTGCAGGCAGATCCGTGCCTGTATGCTCCACACACTGTGCGATAAGCGCCTGCAGGCCGAGATCTGTTGATTTTTAACTGCAGTCCGACGGAGAGAAATAAACAAAATAAAGACGATTCACTCTACACGACTGCAGGCCGACTGATAGTGTAGGGCGACTTTGTGCTTGAGGCACAGACCTGACAGTCCAGACTGGAGTCTGATCAGGAGAGACTGTCGTCTCTCCTTCCATCTGATCCTCGCCTCTACCCTCCACACACCTACAGTCCACCTCCGACTGCAGTCCGTCATCTTAAGGAAAACTGACGAGTGTGTGGCCAAGCTCCGTGGACTGTCAGATCATTATCTTCAGTTAAACTGTAAGTGTGTGGGCCGCTTAAGAAAAACAGACGAGTGTGTGGCCAAGCTCCGTGGACTGTCAGATCATTATCTTCAGTTAAACTGTAAGTGTGTGGGCCCATTAAGTCTAATAAACTCTTAAGGCAATGGAAAATTGTCACTTCTATGTACATATGAGTGGTGTTCCTTAGTCGAAAGTTATTTAAAAAAAAGAAAGAAAAGAATAAAAAAAAAGTTGGGTCCAATCCGGTATTTAACTCAAGGACCTAATTCAGTTATTATTACTCTGATATTATGCAGAATTATTCTTATTTATCTATGTGAGCAATTATTATTTTGGTAAGATGACTACACTGCAGGGTTTAATTCCTGCTTTGAATAATACCAAAAATAGAAATCTTAAAAAAAATATTTTATCGGTTATGTTGTAAGATTACCTGTAATTTTTAATAATTATTCCTTCTATTTAATACTTTATTGCTAATAAAGTACATTATAAATATATTACAGGTATGTTAACATAATATAGATTACAAATCTGTAATTATATATATATTTTTTTTTTCGACACTATAGCATAATAAACATAATTCAAGACTAAATAAAGATTTTTAAACACTTTGAATAAACAGCACTGTTAACTCATCAGTTAAGAAACACCAGCTGTTCCTAGTTTTCAGAAAAACCTCCAAAAATTCTGATTACAAATTTCCCTATGATTAATAATGACTGTAGCACTTTATCACTTTATTCCCTTTAAACTACTACTTTCATGGCGGAAATAGAATCAGGTAATGTGATTTTTCTTTTGTTTATATTATTTATTTACAATTGCAAATTGTTTCTCAATGTTAAGAGGAAGCGTGTGGGATGGTGTTATATATTTAGAAGTTCTGGCCAACGTCCAAATCTTCTTGAAATAGAAACTAGTAAACAATTCATATCTCGAAGATTTGTTTTGTTTATGCATTTTTTTTTTTTTTTTAAATTAATTTTATTGTTATCACTGTTTGGTTGTAGTGAAACTACTAAATATGTTTGTTTACTTAAGAAATATACTTATTTTTCCTAGATTTTCACTAGTGAATGGTGAAACAGAGAGAAAAAATTAATCAAATTTAGCTTCTTTTTAAATTTTATGTATTTTATTTTAACTTTTGTTTACTGCAATATTTAAAAAAAAAAAAAAATTAAATTAACCCTTTTCTTGACAGAGTATCTTGGAAGATACCTCACTTGTTATAATTTCTATAAAATCTCCAGACAGTGTTGACTGTATGCAATGCTTTTCAAATCTTTGTTTAGTTTTTAATGTAGAAGTTGACAAACTTGGGTAACCCTAAATAACCTCTAATGTTATGAAAAAGGTTTGTTCGTTTTCAACCCTCTCTGGTACTTGCACCATGGCTTCTCTCAGAGCAAAGGTAAGTTTTATCCATTTATATTTACTCCATAACTCAATTCTAGGAAATTTGATTTTATGTTATCCATTACTTATACTATAAGAAACAATAAACAGTGTTTAGATTATTGAAGCAGTAATTAATTTAGTAAATATCAAGTAATTATCAAAGGTATCTTCAGAGATACTTTGCCACTTTGACTGTAGTAATGTTTTTTGGCAACTGGACAGAGATTTCTACAATATTCCTCTAATAATTTGCTTGTTTTACTTTTATATGCTTGGTTTTTTTATATGATTTATTTTGTTGTTTTTTTCGTCTGCTTACATGATTTTCTTTTATTTGTTATAGAAACCTTATTTTACAAGCAGAGGTAAATATATTTTATCGCTGGTACCAAAGCCTAAAGTTGAGTCAGACGAGGAAAGAGAAGAAAATGAAGACATAGAGATAGAACATTTGCCTAATATGGAAAACTTAGAGCACACATTAGAGGCTGAAATGAATGAGTTGTTNCAATTTTTTTTTTTTTTTTTTTATAGGATTTTTAGAAAATTGAAAGCTTAATTCGGGACAAGATATCGTTATAGACAGAGGAAAATTATTCTCCAGTATAGCTTAGTTGTTCAGAGCACAGTAAGGGAAATATAGAGGCCCGTGGTTCGAGTCCTGGTGCTGGAGTCTATTTTTCTGTCTATTTCCCATTGTTAATAATAACTATAGCTTGATTTAATTTAAGATTTCCGTAGTATGAATACTACAAAAAACATTTAAAAAAAATGAATTTCAGTTCTTCCATTTGATGAATTTTTAAGAATTGTGAGAATACTATCACACATAGACGTTGTTCTGTAATGAAATTGAAGCTTAGTAGGGTTAGTGCTCCAAATATTAGACCCGTGCCTAATATGAGACCCCACCTTGAAGAGACTGGTATGTGCTACAGCCTGGCAAGTCAAACGAAAAACGATAGTGTTTATGACTATCAGTAGTCTAGGAATTAAGGTCATATTTATTTTTATATTTTTAATGTTATTGTTATTTTAATGATACTACTAGGGTAAGTGACCTAATTAAAATTTCATCTTCTGGGGTTCAGCTCAGTGGGGTACCAAGGTCTTGTGGCACCCGGGGCGGCCCGCACCCGCCCCGCACCCGCCTTGGTACGCCACTGCCACTGGCACTTAATGCAACTGCTTGTGGTTGGAAAAAAAAAATGTTTTGAAATTGAAATCGCCATCCCTTCTTTTGTACCTCCTACGTTCATGACTAGACACCACTTCATTTAATGAGCTACCCATTTCTATCCTATCGCAATTCTGGGTGGTCAGGCCACAGAGTCAAGTATTGAACCGGAACCTCCTTCGTGAGAAGCGCAGTTATTAGCAATGAGCTACTGGGGATCCCTATACTATACTTGATACATAAAAGTATTATTTAACGGAAAAGTATTATTAACGGAAGACCATAGAACTCTGAGAAACTAAGCATGTCTGTTTCGAGACAGGAACCCTCTAATGAAAGTAAGTTCCAAAAAATGTCAAACAACCCATTGCAGTTATCAAGCTGTTAGTTACATTACTAAATAAAAAAGTAATGTTATCAAATTTGTTCATATTGACTGAAAAGGTCAAGTAATTGAGTTTTATTATCATAATAATTAATCATTTAATGTTTTATTAGCATATTATCAATCATAATCAATAATTATTAATAAAACCAGGGTTGAAAGTTAACAGGTTTCACTGTTAACTCATCAGTTAAGAAACACCAGCTGTTCCTAGTTTTCAGAAAAACCTCCAAAAATTCTGATTACAAATTTCCCTATGATTAATAATGACTGTAGCACTTTATCACTTTATTCCCTTTAAACTACTACTTTCATGGCGGAAATAGAATCAGGTAATGTGATTTTTCTTTTGTTTATATTATTTATTTACAATTGCAAATTGTTTCTCAATGTTAAGAGGAAGCGTGTGGGATGGTGTTATATATTTAGAAGTTCTGGCCAACGTCCAAATCTTCTTGAAATAGAAACTAGTAAACAATTCATATCTCGAAGATTTGTTTTGTTTATGCATTTTTTTTTTTTTTTTAAATTAATTTTATTGTTATCACTGTTTGGTTGTAGTGAAACTACTAAATATGTTTGTTTACTTAAGAAATATACTTATTTTTCCTAGATTTTCACTAGTGAATGGTGAAACAGAGAGAAAAAATTAATCAAATTTAGCTTCTTTTTAAATTTTATGTATTTTATTTTAACTTTTGTTTACTGCAATATTTAAAAAAAAAAAAAAATTAAATTAACCCTTTTCTTGACAGAGTATCTTGGAAGATACCTCACTTGTTATAATTTCTATAAAATCTCCAGACAGTGTTGACTGTATGCAATGCTTTTCAAATCTTTGT
Organism: Gerris buenoi; assembly: GCA_001010745.2. Classification (NCBI taxonomy): domain Eukaryota; kingdom Metazoa; phylum Arthropoda; class Insecta; order Hemiptera; family Gerridae; genus Gerris; species Gerris buenoi. The sequence continues at coordinate 325,344 of KZ651442.1, read as the reverse complement.
TTAGTTTTTAATGTAGAAGTTGACAAACTTGGGTAACCCTAAATAACCTCTAATGTTATGAAAAAGGTTTGTTCGTTTTCAACCCTCTCTGGTACTTGCACCATGGCTTCTCTCAGAGCAAAGGTAAGTTTTATCCATTTATATTTACTCCATAACTCAATTCTAGGAAATTTGATTTTATGTTATCCATTACTTATACTATAAGAAACAATAAACAGTGTTTAGATTATTGAAGCAGTAATTAATTTAGTAAATATCAAGTAATTATCAAAGGTATCTTCAGAGATACTTTGCCACTTTGACTGTAGTAATGTTTTTTGGCAACTGGACAGAGATTTCTACAATATTCCTCTAATAATTTGCTTGTTTTACTTTTATATGCTTGGTTTTTTTATATGATTTATTTTGTTGTTTTTTTCGTCTGCTTACATGATTTTCTTTTATTTGTTATAGAAACCTTATTTTACAAGCAGAGGTAAATATATTTTATCGCTGGTACCAAAGCCTAAAGTTGAGTCAGACGAGGAAAGAGAAGAAAATGAAGACATAGAGATAGAACATTTGCCTAATATGGAAAACTTAGAGCACACATTAGAGGCTGAAATGAATGAGTTGTTTCATATAGTAAGAGATGAAGAGTTGTACAGAGATGAGGAACAACTGCAGGAAATCTCCTCTGATTTAGTAAGTGATCAAGCTCCATCCTGTTCCAACACTGGTGAAAAAATTATAATAAATAAAGAAATTACATCAACAAAAAATAAAAGAGGGAGAAACGAAAAAAGCATTGATCGACTTATAAGTAGACCCCGAAAAATTCCAAGGCGGAGGATGAATTTCAGGTTTGTGAACATCTGACTTTCTTTTTTTTGAAACCTATGAATGCCTTATAGAGATGAGAATTGCTGTTAACTTACTTCAAATTTACTTTCTTGTTTTAGGTGGAAGGAGGAGCCATTTAGAGGGCTGGTAACTGTTCCTGAAGTAGAAATAAAGAAGGAGGATCCGATGGAACCTATTGACTATTTTTATTCTCTTTTCACCGATGACTGCATTGACACAATCCTGTACCAAACTAATCTTTACAGTACTCAAGTAAGTGGGGTGTGCTGTAACTTTGTGAGGGACGATTTGTTAAACTTCTTGGCAATTGAGTTAATTATGGGAGTTATACAAATGCCTGCCTACACAGACTACTGGTCTCGTGAATGTAGGCATGACAAAGTAGCTAGCATTATGCCACTGAAAAAGTATCAAAAAATAAGGAAGTTTTTGCATCTGAATGACAATTCAGAGGCTAATAGTGATTGTTATTTCAAAGTGAGGCCATTATTAGACATTATAAGACAACGTTGTCAGGCTATATCCCCTGAAAGTAATTATTCTATTGATGAGATGATGATACCATACAAAGGGAAAAAAGCTGGCTCAAGGAAACAATATATCAAATCAAAACCGACCAAGTGGGGTTTTAAGATGTTTGCTAGATCTGGAGTCTCAGGTATAGTTTATGATTTTATAATGTATGGAGGAGCAGACACTTTTAGAGGTATAACATTTAGCTCAAAAGAAGACACCTTTTCTTTTAGTTCTAAGTGTATTATTGCTCTCAGCAAAAGTATCCCTGATCCAAGATTGAAGACAGTTTATTTTGATAATTTCTTTTCCAATTTGGATATGATGGTCTTTTTGAGAAAAGAATATGGATTACTAAGCGTAGGAAGCCTGCGGAGAAATAGATTGAGAGGCGCTCCCCTGGAACCTGAAAAAAAACAAAGAAAGAGAGGGAGCTTCCGTGAATTTGTCGACAATAAGAAAGAGATAGTAGTTGTTGAATGGAACGATAATAAACCAGTACTAGTTGCTAGTACCTTTACAGGGGCCAATCCAGTTGGGAAAGTCAAGAGGTGGTCGAAGGAGTTAAAAAAAAAAGTTGAAGTGGAATATCCAGCAATTATATCTCAATACAACAAAAGCATGGGAGGAGTGGACCTGAGTGACATGCTTATCTCATTATACAGAACCAATCTCAGGACACATAAGTGGTATATGGCCATTTTTGGGCATCTATTAGATATCTGTGTTATAAATTCATGGTGTCTATATAAAAGAGATGCTCCTATGGAAAGGACCATGACTCTAAAACAGTTTCGACTTACTCTAGCNTTTATTATTTAATTTAAATAGTATAAAACTATTAGGAGGAAGTTCATCATTATAGAGGGAGCTATGTGCCACACTAATTGGCAGAGTATTTTTATTGCTTTAATTTTCCTTTTATAATTTTATTTCTTTTTTTTTTTGGCATTAATATTATTTAAAATACATACACAGTGTGTGTCCCTGGATCGACGCATGAATAGGTGAAAAATACAAAAACAAAATTTGAATTCAAATTTCATCTTCTGGGGTTCAGCCCTGCTTGGATAGAAACTAATTTATGTCGTAATTTAAGTTTGAAAAAATCAAGTGTCTTGGAAATTTACATGTTATTTTTCCCACTAGTAAAGTGCTTCTTCTCTAGAAGATACGACAAAATGTTATTAGTAAAAGTTGTTCAGAGAGTAAAACTGTGTAACAATACAAAATTTGAAAACGCTCCGCCTACTTTGATATATTACATTATTTACCATTTTTTTCAATTGTTGAAGATATTCAAAAATTTTGTGAAGAAAAGTTCTTACAAAATTGATAAATTATGCAAGTGCAAAAAAAAAAAATTAGTTTACTTTCAATCGTCTCTTAAGAACTTTAAATATTTATTATAAGAAATAAGAATAATAACAATAACAAAACACAAATAATTCAGGATTAAACTTAATGCATGCTATGGAGTGGTAATTGATGCAATATATCAAAGTTGGCGGGTCGTTTTAAAATTTTGTATTCTTACTCAGTTTTTCTCTCTAAACAACTTTTTCTAATAACATTTTGTCGTATCTCCTAGAGAAGAAGCACTTTACTAGTGGGAAAAATAACCAATAGCGGCCTTTACACATACGTTCTTTCTTGCAGGCCTGAATCGTGAAGGATTGCACGCGAGTAAAACCGTGCGAGTAATCGTGTGGGAAAGATTTGGTAGCTATAAAAGTGATACGCGCTTTCCTACAGGAAAGTGTGCCCCTGTGTTGGCCAGAAGGAAAGAACGCATGTGTAAAGAAGAATCCTCGGAGCGTGGAGTGGTCGTCAGACAAACAGTTTTATGGGGCACAGTGGGGTAAATTTAAAGAACACGTCAGGTCTATGGGAAAGCTCGCTGTCGCCTTTACACTAAGGAGATTACGCGTGGTAAAGTGCGTGTGTGGACGCGTAATCCCTCACTCCAGTGTAGCCTTTACACTGGCGCTCTTTCCCACACTCTTTCCTGTTTGTTGCTCTATCCTGCAGGAAAGCGCACATGTGTAAAGGCCACTATTATGTAAATTTCCAAGACACTTGATTTTTCGAAACTTAATTTATGACATAAATTAGTTTCAATTCAAGCAGAGCTGAACCCCAGAAGATGAAATTTTAATTAAACAAATTTTAGTCTTTTTCACCTATTCATGCGTCAATCCTGGGACACACTGTATATTATTAAAAATATATATGTTGCTGGGTTAATTCCAAATTTAAACAAATTATTTCTCTAACATGGAAATAATGTAACTTGTTCACAACATTTTTGTTTGAAATTTTTGTTTACACATTGATAAAAGGATAATGAAACCACTATTTAATAAATAATAATTTATATTTCTCACTTGTATTATCTTAAAGAATAATAGAATTAAAAGAAAAAAATTAAAATAAGAACCAGTTGTAATTTAGCAAGCTCTTGAACAACATTAAATAAATAATGCAACAAACATGCGTGCATCACTGAAATGTTAAAGAAATACTTTGAATTAACTCAAGACTGTGTGTAGTGTTTCAGTTGGCAGTCAGAGAAGGCAATACCAATAGAGTCATTTGGTTGGCTAAAAATGGAGTTGACATTAACAGTAAGAACAGTGAAGGAGCTACTCCCCTGTTTGTAGCATCGGATTTTAATAATGAAACAATGGTAGAAACTCTCTTAAGCTTGGGAGCACAATACACTGTACCGAATGTATATAAAGAAACACCTATTCATAGAGCCGCTGAGTTTGGATTTCCAGAAGTCATCAAACGATTTAAAGATGTGTGCGTTGATTTTAACATCAAAGGTAGATTTAATTGGACTCCACTTCACTTTGCATGTGATAAAGGCAGAGTGCAAGTAGTTAAACTATTAATTAAATACGGAGCAGATTGTAATGCGGTGGATGAATTTGGTGAAACACCACTTCATAAAGCTGCTTGGGCCGGTTATTCTAAAGTTATCGAATGTTTAAAAAAGAATTGCAATTTGAATTGCAAAAATATCTATGGTTACAGTCCGTTATATCTTGCTGCAGCAAGTGGCCAAGAATCGACAGTCGACTTTCTAATAGCTTGCGGTTCCGATCCGAATGTATCGAATGAAAACGGAGATGATATCCACATGGCTTTAAAAGAAGAAAATGAAGATGTCATTAGGATTCTAGTATCGAAAGGTGCAAGTCTTAATGTAAGAGATAAAAATGGCAAAACTGCTTTACACAAAGCAGCTCAGAACGGTAAATTAAATCTAGTTAAATGTTTATTGAGTTGTGGAGCTGACACATCACAGACAGATGAAGATGGCAACACTGCTTTACATCTAGCAGCATGGGAAGGACATGTTGGCACTACTGTTTTCCTTGCACAACAAGGCTCATCACTTAATCATAGGTAAGAAGTTAACTTATTTAGATTTCAATTGATAGAGTATAATACGGAGAAACGTATTTTTCTATTTAGTGAGTACAATATTTTTTAAAAGAAACTAGCTTGAAACTTCAGAAACAGCATTGCTTTCCAAATATCGGGCTGTCAACTTTCCTGAAACCTAGGTCAAGCACTAAAATTTGAAGTTGAATCCTAGAGTGGAGAGATGTTTCATACTGATGATCACATCAAAAATATGGGTAAAGTGGCCAATTCCCTGTCCTATTATAGCTTAAGTAGTAAGTAATAAGTATTAACTTGTCAAAATCCCGATAGTTTTTACTTAATTAGTTAGTACGGACTCAAAAGATGTACTTGATAACTAATTAATCTGGAACACAGAAACTTTTTATTTTTAAATTTATGTTTTATAAACAATTCTTCTGATACACTAACCCCTTCTTTAAAACATGCTCTCAAGTCACTGAAATAATATAATTTTCAGAGGATGTTGGGGCCAAACACCACTACATTGGGCTGCATGGTGTGGCAAGTTGGAAATAGCAAGAGTTCTACTCGATTTAGGTAAATTTAATTCTATGCTTAACAGTACACAAAAATTAACATTGTGAAGTTTCTCTAGAAGATGGATTGATCTAGAGAGAATCTTTTCATAATTAATTTAATGAGGAATTTTCACTTGTAATAAATAGCTTACATATTTCTATAAACAATAAGACAAGAGTAGAGTGCAAGTAGATAAAGTTTTATTTAAATACAGAGCCGATTGCAATGCAGTGGATGAATTTGACGAAACACCGCTCATAATGTTTGAAAAATGTAGAAAAATTCAAAATCTTTAAAATTGTGGGTTGATGTAGCGTATCTGGAGTATCATGTATAGAAATGAAAAAAACTGGCGCTTATAATGAAAGTCTATTCTCTATTCTGTAGATTGGCCAAAAAAGCACCGATTATGGATACTTGTTCATTTCATAAGTTTTCCCTAAATACATTTTCCATCTTCTGTTCTCTCTTTTGAGACACAGCTGATTTTGCGAATCTTGGGAGTATGTAGGTATCTTTTGTAGATTAACTGGGCTGCGATGTAACGTATCTGGTTTTTCGAGAGAGTATGAAATGAAAAAGAATCCATAAATAATGCAATTTTTATCAATATACAGGAAACACTTTATTATATATGCATAGTATTTGTCAGTTTTTCAATTTCTATACGTGATGCCCCAGATATGCTACATCAACCAAATCGTGTACTATTTAGAAGATTTAAGTCTCTGTTGTATTTTTATCTGGATTATTAGAGTTAATATAATCGATTACATTTCAGGCGCAGAACGTACCATTGAAGATAATGATGGCAGAACTCCTTTAAACCTAGCAGCCAACTCTAACCACCAGGAAATTGTTTCTCTTCTTATTCCACTGGAAGAATCTTAAGGTTTTTACATTAACATAACTCATTTTAAAACTGATTATTTAAATAGCAAATTAATCATTATTTCAAAGAAGGGTGAAAACATTTTGGTACCAAGATTAATACTATTATACAAAGAAATTCTTTATACCTATTAATGGTTCAGGAGCAACATTTTCCGTTGAGTTTTAAATATATTTATAATTTTTTTGAATAGTGTTCAAAGTCTTCTCTGTATCAAAATATTGTTCTGTTGTGGCTCAAAAAATGACTATTATAAAAGTAAGATATTTTTCTTAATTCTCTGGGTAAATTAATATGAAATGTTTGTTCGTTCAGTATAACTAGGCTATAAGTTTGGGTGTGATATTTACTCATCATTATTTTTAAAAAGGGGAATAACAAATTACCCGTTTCGGCTACTAAATAGCCATCTTCAGATTCAAAAAATTAGTTGTTCATATTAACATTTAGTTATATATTGTGAAGGGTAACTCTGCATTATATGTCCCAACTATTTCTAAATGCCCGATTTACTTACGTTTTTTAAACTGTTTCTTTTTACATTACGAAATCGATCGATTTTCTAATGTTTAATACTAGAATATTAAACATTTAAGTTCTCTAATTACTTACTAATTAATACCACTATAATTAGTACTAGGAAACTGAAATAAAACTCAAGATTAGTTGATTGTCACAATCCATTACAACTAAATTTAAAGGGCCACATTTACCATTTTGTAGGTTCGATTTGACAATAAACTTAAAAATGTGTCTTTTGATTTATATTAAAGACAAGTATAAGACATGCTGTATTATAACTTGTCAGGTAAGCCTGAGCATGTGTGCAATCAAGATATGACATAACTACACAGTTATGATTACTCACACGCTCCTGTTTACTTGTCAGGTAAGCCTGAGCATGTGTGCAATCAAGATATGACATAACTACACAGTTATGATTACTCACACGCTCCTGTTTACTTGTCAGGTAAGCCTGAGCATGTGTGCAATCAAGATATGACATAACTACACAGTTATGATTACTCACACGCTCCTGTTTACTTGTCAGGTAAGCCTGAGCATGTGTGCAATCAAGATATGACATAACTACACAGTTATGATTACTCACACGCTCCTGTTTACTTGTCAGGTAAGCCTGAGCATGTGTGCAATCAAGATATGACATAACTACACAGTTATGATTACTCACACGCTCCTGTTTACTTGTCAGGTAAGCCTGAGCATGTGTGCAATCAAGATATGACATAACTACACAGTTATGATTACTCACACGCTCCTGTTTACTTGTCAGGTAAGCCTGAGCATGTGTGCAATCAAGATATGACATAACTACACAGTTATGATTACTCACACGCTCCTGTTTACTTGTCAGGTAAGCCTGAGCATGTGTGCAATCAAGATATGACATAACTACACAGTTATGATTACTCACACGCTCCTGTTTACTTGTCAGGTAAGCCTGAGCATGTGTGCAATCAAGATATGACATAACTACACAGTTATGATTACTCACACGCTCCTGTTTACTTGTCAGGTAAGCCTGAGCATGTGTGCAATCAAGATATGACATAACTACACAGTTATGATTACTCACACGCTCCTGTTTACTTGTCAGGTAAGCCTGAGCATGTGTGCAATCAAGATATGACATAACTACACAGTTATGATTACTCACACGCTCCTGTTTACTTGTCAGGTAAGCCTGAGCATGTGTGCAATCAAGATATGACATAACTACACAGTTATGATTACTCACACGCTCCTGTTTACTTGTCAGGTAAGCCTGAGCATGTGTGCAATCAAGATATGACATAACTACACAGTTATGATTACTCACACGCTCCTGTTTACTTGTCAGGTAAGCCTGAGCATGTGTGCAATCAAGATATGACATAACTACACAGTTATGATTACTCACACGCTCCTGTTTACTTGTCAGGTAAGCCTGAGCATGTGTGCATTCAAGATATGACATAACTACACAGTTATGATTACTCACACGCTCCTGTTTGCTTGTCAGGTATACTGTAACATGTCTAGCTTTACGTTAGAAAAGCTCAAATGAAATGTTAAATTTACTGTAACATCTCAATAATCCGTCTCCTGATTGACTGTCTTTCTCTCATAACCGTCAAGTCACACCTGCAGAGTGAACTCCACTTTTGATTCTATGTGGTTCCCCACTGCCTCCACCTCCGACCCACCTGGTGTTTGAAAATAAAGGCACACCTGTCAATTATTACGCTAAAAGAAAGTACCTGGATGAGCCAAGATATTTTTTACTCTTGGTTTGACTAAGTTTTTGTGCCCCTAATCACCAAGGACGGTGTATAGAGGATACCTTGATTCGGTATAGTGGGGGTAGAGGTTGAATGGTGGGAGGTTGATGTGATGTAACGCAAGACCCCCCACTCCTATAAATAGGTTGACGGGTATAGGGAGTTGCTTAGATGGGAGGTCTCATTTGACGTCACAAAATAAAGGGGCGTGTCTCACTTCCCGAATCTAGACATCCTGTATACATCGTCCTTGCCTAATCACATAGTGCCACTTTTTGTCCTAAAATTTTCTCCTCTCGCTCATCAGTCCCATGACGGATAGTTAACATTGGTTCTATTGCACTTGGATTTTTTTACTCTAAGTAAAAAATAAATTAATTTTACACATAGTGACACTTAGTTTTGATCCTTAAAGGTGAGGACCTCCAATGAAGCTCAAATTTATCATTTTAATACAAATCCAGTTGTCTTGAGGTAAACCACTGTCCATCACTAGTATATTTGGTTCAACTTCTACAGGGGTAATTAATGTTTCACACTTTTAATCACACCAAGTAGAAGAGGCAAGTTAAAAGAAGTGTAAAGAGGCTGTTCACTTATGTATTTAGCCATTTTGTGTTGATAGTTAAAGATATAAAAATTATTTGATTAAGATGTTTAAGGCATTCACCCTGGTATCCATGTATGAACCCCAACACTGTGATTGATTTTCATGACATAAATCTGTTCTAAAAATAGTTCAAAACCAACTGAAGAAAAATAAAATAAGTAAGGATCCGAAGAATAAAGGAGAAGTAATAATAACAGATAAAAACAAAGAGAAAATAATAGTTAAAAATATTTAATCGTCAAATAAAAAAAAAAGACAATCATGTGATTCAATTTACACTATTTGGAATGAGTACGTACAAAAAGAAAACAAAACAAAAAACACATATTTACAAAAAAAAAAAAATCCATATTGATTTATTAAATTTATTTAAGTTACAAATTAATTACATATAAAAAGTGAATTGAATCTAGTCTGAGGCAGTTTTGAGATCGATTTTCCATTTAAACTTCGGAAAATCTCTTTACATCATAAATGCTTAAGTGTTTTCAAAAAAATAATAATAAAATCTTATAAAATATACATTTAATTATTAAAATAAACTTGTGATATTATGGTGATAACATAAAAGAACTTTTAAAACTATATATTTTTTTATTTTTTCTCCTTTACTACTTAAATTATAACTTAATTGATATGCCTATAAATATTTAAAACAAAAGAAAAATATAAATTTGACCAATTTTACTTTAAAATTATTATAGTAGAAAGTATTTAAATTATTCATTAAAATAAAATCAGGTAGTCAATTTTCACAAAAAAAGAGAAATCACTTGAGTTGTGATTATAAGTTAAAAAGTTATAGATTAAATATCTATAAGTATAATAAAGAGATTTTAATTAGCTATGTTCAATTGCCGGTTTCATGCATCAGAGTACGGAGGTTGAGAATGGCAGAATAAATATACAGCTATTTTAATAATATTTTGTAAGGATGTTTTTATTATTTTTTTTAAATAATGGTTCAACGTCAAAGCATAGGACAAATTATATCTAATTGAAAATTGATCCACGTTATAATGGGTTGAGTTTACAACATTATATTAAGTTATTTTACAAAACCTTATCGCTTCTTTCCTTATCACCAGATTTTAAATTTTAAACTATTATTTTAATATAATAACTACGCCCTCATTTAGACTATTAGGTCCATAAAACAGAAAAGTCCTAAGGAATTACTTTCTCAAAAGCGAATTACTGCCCTTACTCATTAGGTTTCGGCACTTAACGCATAATAAATTATAAGTTTGCACAAATAATTTGTGCAATTAAAAAATAATACGATTACACATTTCGCCATTCTTATACAAATACTCATATTATAGAATCGTAGTTTTAGATCATTATAATTATAAATAATGTAAATTAAAGTTTTAGACGGAAAGAAGTAGAGATTTTTGATCTATTTAAACAGTCAGCTTCTACGTCAGTTCATTAATGGGACAAATCAGTAACAAATACTCAATCAATCATGTAATAAAGGTACATTTAACCCATTAAAATTTATTCTATAGATATAATGTGCTAACATTCTATTAACACCATATAAAGTATACGATCATTTATTAAAATGATGTTAGATATTATTTTATGTACAATCTCAATATGAATATCATGTGTATGCTCTCATACATAATTTTTTTTAGTTATAATTAAAATTATGAATATTACAATATAATTAACATGTTACTAAAATATGTTATGTATCATTATATAAAATTAGAACTGACCTGACTGAATAATTTGACAGCGAGGCGCCGAGTCAATAAGAGCTGGTTTTTATTAAANTTTTTTTTTTTTTTTTTTTTTTTTTTTTTTTTTTTTTTTTTTTTTTTTTTACAAGTAATATACCACCCTCCTAAAACAACATCTTAATTGAAGGATAAATGCAGCAAATTGAGTCAACATGGAAACCGATTATATTCAATTTAAAAAAAAAAGATAAAAGATGGAACTACGAGTGGCATAAGAGTGCACTACTGTTAATAGTGGCATAAGATCCCACTATTATTAATAGTGGCATAAGAGTGCACTATTGTTAATAGTGGCATAAGAGCTCACTATTATTCATAGTGGCATAAGAGAACACCATTGTTAATAGTGGCATAAGAGTGCACTATTGTTAATAGTGGCATAAGAGCTCACTATTATTCATAGTGGCATAAGAGAACACCATTGTTAATGGTGGCATAAGAGTGCACTATTGTTAATAGTGGCATAAGAGCTCACTATTATTAATAGTGGCATAAGAGAGCACCATTGTTAATGGTGGCGTAAGAGTGCACTATTGTTAATAATGGCATAAGAGCTCACTATTATTAATGCTGGCATAAGAGCTCACCATTGTTAATGGTGGCATAAGAGTGCACTATTGTTTGTAAAATCAAAAGGAAAGGGGATAAATTATAGTTATCAGAGTATACTTAAAACAGATAATTTCCATTAATTCTTTATTTTTTCTCAAGATAATTTGAATCAGTTTTTTTGTCAATAAATGCTAAAATCTTTGATTGAATAACTTTGATTGTTAATGTTTTTTGGGCATATAGCAATCTCTTAAAGAATCGTCCAAAGAATTTGTTTTTTACATAATTGTAAAAAGTAATTTATATACTGCTAATGTCTGCTGTTTAATATATATTATATATATAAAATATGAAATAATTTCAAACTGATGAAAGCATTTAAAAGAATTGTATTTAAATAATTGTAAGTAGGTAATTAAGATTAACAGTTAATTGATTTAATGTAGTTATCTTGTTTCTTATTAAATTTAAATATTTTTGTTTAGCTGTTTTTTCTTGTATATGCAGTCTTTACATGCAATTATTAAAATTTATTTTCGATAACAACTTGTTTATATTATGAATAAATTCATTTTGTATAAAAAAAATGTCCATATCCTATCCTTTTCCTTTGTGTAATTTTTTCTTTAACATATGTTTTAAAAAAAATTTAGGATCATTGTAGTTCATAAAATTCTATAATTATTAGAAGTTTGACTATTTTTACAGAAATAACTTGTGTCCCCTTTCATAAAATAATTAAAGATAATATAAAAAAAATAAATAAATAATGAAAAGACCAATTATGATCTTACTTTCAGAGGAGATATCGATTCTAAAAACACTCTATTAATTTTAAATTTAGCATTTTTTTTTTATTTATTGTGCTTTAATTGTTTTTATTATTTAAAGTTAAATAATGTAAACTATTAAAAATAAAACACTCATTTCTGAGTGATATTCGTCATGTGGGCTCTAGCTTCAGACATTCATTCATTCTGATGCTTGAAAATTTCAGATTATATTCTCAATAATATTATATTTAAAAATAGATATATTCAAAATGATATTTTCACCACTCCAAGTTTAAATTCATCAATATATTTATAGTTATCCATTTTAATTGGACAGGAAACAAATTTATTAAGAAGGAAAATTAAAAAAAAAAATCTTAATTTTACATAACACACTGAAATGGTAACCTGAAAAAAAAAAAAAATATTTTTTTATTATTCAATTTCTCGAGTTTTTTCAACTTTTCTATTCCTTAATTTTCATATTTTCATAAAAATAAATAAAGTGGTATTTGATTCAGGTGAATTCTAGCACTAGAACAAAATCAAATCAATTTTTAATTTAATTTAGTTATTTTTTCTATTTAAACCCAAAACTTTATATTGTATCTACAAAAATCCTAAAATATAAATAAAAAGACCAACTTTAAATTTTACTTATTTTTTAAATGAGGTTTATTGTGTTAATTTCTTTCAGTTTTTATGCTTTTAACAGAATTATACAGAAAATTTGTCTATCAACTATTTATTGGCAGATATTCAAGTATTTTTTTTTTTTTTTTTAAGTTTTAAATTAAAACAAAGTCACAGTTTATTTGGTAATTGTTACAATTATTATATTTATTAAAAGCAAACATAGGTATGAAAGCTAGAAGTAATTAGAAAAAAAAATACTAATATGTTATGTTTATCAATCAATTTAAGTATAAAAAAATCATCCAACTCCCTACTTCTAAAATTTGTTCAATATTTTTGACTGCGTTATCTTGGAACAATGTGGTTAATAAGACCAATTTATGATAAGATACTCTTATCTAAATAAATGACCAAAAAACAACTGGGTGTTATTAGAATAATCTTCAGATTCGCTAATGAATATAGATTACAGAAACAAAAGAAGAAAACAATAAATAAAGCTAAAAACTACAAAATAATAATTTCATATTTCAATATGTACAATTATTTATAATACAAGAGCCGATGTTAACATGAAATAATATTGTGAACCGGAGTCAAATCTTTTAGTATGTTCTCTTTAAATCTGTTATTTTTACCTATTAACTTTACAGGGATGTTGATTTCAAGTTGTATTTTCTTAGGCGATTCCGTTTTTAATGGGCGCACTTGAATAGTATCGGATTCGACAATAGTTTTCCTCAAAAATAAATTAGTTCTTAAGATTTCTACAAATATCTGGTAGAAGTCTTGGAAGTTTTGAGGCGATTGTTTCACTAAGGCGTATTTGTACATGGTAAAAAGAGGTTTGACAACTTCACCGGTTTGCTCGATTACTTTAAGTGTCTGTTCCATCACTGAAGAAGTCATGGCGGCTTGGTTAACATCGTGCAGAGTGAACCCATTGAAAGTTGTCTCCGAATCAAATCCTTCTAGCTTACAAATGGCGTCCTCCACGATGTCGCTAATCATGTTTTGAAAACCATTAGGTCCAAAGAAGATGCGTTCCTTTTGCAGAAGTTCAAAAGGTATCTTAAGTTCCAAACCTTCTTTTACATTTCTTACGAGAACACAATCTTTTGTGATTTCTTTCCTCTTCACTAGTTTCCGATAGGCTTTCGAATACATTTCACCTCTGATAACTGCTGAAACGAATTCACCGGGTCGGGCCCTTTTGCAAAATCTATACTTAAAAGGGCCCTCAAGATCTAAAAAAGGAGAGCTAATAGGTGAGTTTTCTGAATTATCCTTCCTGCGTCTTGATATCCTTTTCTTCTTCAATTCGGAGCTCCACAGATCTTTAGACGATCTCTTAAATTTTATTATCGGACTCCAATTTTGATTGTCGACATCAGAAATATTTTCCATACTGCTGTCATTTTCTTTGTCAATATTCTTTGGACTTGCGTCTTTGTTACCGGAGGTACTTGATTCCCCTTCTTGAATCCCAGAGGCACTGTCTTCGATCGGTTTATGAACAATGGAATCTTCATCGTGGTGGTCTATCGAACTGCCTGACGCCTCAGCAGCAACTATACTGATTTGGTTTTCAGTGGCAGGAACAACATCGACTTCAAGTTCATTTTGTACATTCGAATCATCCTTTGCTTTAAGAGGAGTTATTTTGTCATCTTCAATTAAGGGGTTGTCTTCCTTATCGTAATCAAAAGGTAATTTGTTCCGACTAGATCTCCTAAGGCGATTAGCTATCTGGTCAATGCCAGTCTGGATTTCATTTATATCTGCAATTTGATCAGAGCAAAGTTTCTTGCCAGTTCTGCTTTTAGTTGCGCTAGACGACGGTGTGTTTTCATTACTACTGATATCTGAATTCCTCTTTCTCTTAGATCTTCTCCTATCGGATTTATTACTGGATTTCCCAGGAGATTCGTCATCATTAATTTTGTCATTCAACGTCGTTTTCTTACTGCTAGAATCGTTAAGGTTAACAATCGAAGTACTAGGAGTCAAGTCAGCAACGATATTGTTTTCTGTGGAAGTGATAGGCAAACATTCAGGTGTCTTAATATTTTCAATTACAGGTGGAACGTTTTGGCATCTTTCAATTTTGACAACACAATCAGGTATTTTCTTGAGGTCGAGAGGATTTTCTGAGGAAAAATTGGTTACAGGCCCCACAGCCAGCTGCGGTAGCAGTTCGGAATTATCATCTCCGAATATTTCACTGATAGTAGGTAGACTATTAAGAGAAGTGATAATCTCAGCTGTTAAGTCAAGTGCGTCTATACTCACAGTGTTCTCGTCAATTTTAGACTCGTTCATGAGAGTCATCTGTGGTACGGTTAAATCTACAGGATTAGCTAAATGATTCGATTGTGATGATACATTTTGTTCTACAGGACAAGCCGATAATTTATTCACACTGTTTTCAGTCAAATTATCAGACTTAGTTTTTTCTAGGGAGCTTTCAGGATCGGTAGTCAAAGATAAGGGAATTAAAGGAATAACTGAGTTCATCAGAGGAGCAGAAAGCAAAACTTTTATTTCACTGTTTGAACAAGTCGAGGCCGATTCCTTTTTAGAACTACTAGGTGTAACTATAACAGATAATGTATTTGACGGTTTAGCTTGTAATGCGATAGACCTGTCTCCAGGATCAGCGGGTAAATCGTCTAAAGAAGATATGACAGCATCTATGCCATCACATAAATTAGACACACTGAGCATTTCAGGGCTAAAGACAATTTCTTCCATAAAGGAGGAGGAACTTACATTTAACTGCTTAGCTTTAGAAGAGGATTCACTAATGTACGAGTTTCTACTGGGCAAGTTAGTGGAAGGAGTCTGGTACAGATTTTCAGTCTTTAAATTAGAAGAAATCTCCAGAGTTTTCTTTGCGGCTTCTTTTCTGGCTTTAATGGCGTTACAGAGGATACCGAGTTTCTCTTCGACACTCGGTAGTAATTTCTTAGCCACACTGACCATAAGGTCGCTGGTACCTGTTGCACTGTCTTTGTACTTTCCATTTTCCCTTTTCTCACAGTATTTTAACCAGACTTGAGTCGTTTCACGATAGATATGTGTATAGAGGACTCTGTACTCAGGATCCGTAATCGCAACTCCCTCGCTTTTCAACAAAGTTTCAACAGCCCAAAGCATTTTCTGAAACAAAAAGAAAGTAATAAAAATGGAACACATACAGAAACATGTATAAGAGAATTTGTTCGTGATACAGCAGTAGTCATAAAAAAATCATAAAATCATTAAAAATTTACAAATTAAATTTTACAAGAGAAAAAAATAAATAAATAAAACAAAAAAAAAAATGAGGAGGGGAGGTAATGAGAGCACTGGATAATAAAAAATAAAAATGTCACTGGATCCATCATATAGGTTGGCTAATCTGAGCGTCAAAAGATAATACTAATTGTAAAAAGAGTACAGTAAAAATGCTTCCTCAAACAACTGCTTTTAGAAATGGAGTGTGTAGCTACTATCCACATAAGAAATTAAGCTTTTTTTTATTTGAAAGGGGTGGGACAGTATTATTCTTTTGTCAACATAAGGTTATTTTACTCCTTTTACAAATTGTGATCTTTTTATAAAATTTTATCCATTGCCATTTATATCTCATTTATGAATATGTTTTTGACATTTTATGTAAGAGTTTATTTTCCTTTAATAATCATTAAATTTAATGTTGGTTGTGTAAACTTATTAAAGGTGAAGGCTTAAAACTACGTAGATGAAGACTAATTTTCTATATCCTATAGAAATATAATAACAACAATTTTCGTTTACATAATTATATGATAGAAATTCCTTTTGTCAATTCATACGTTTATTTTACATATTGCTTGTTTTGAATTGTTTTATATCTGAGTTGATTTACCCAATTAGTCAAAGATGTTATACAAACCAGATAGAGGCTTGAGGCAAAAAAGTGACCCCATGGAGATATGTAAAATATCAGCTCCATGGGCAAATTACCTTCCTCTTGGTTATAGGTTACCAAGAAACGTGTGGCAGGTTACCATAACCTGATTCAAAATTAACCAGAGGTAACCTTAAAACTATCAAAGAAGGTCATTTGTCCCAGTCAAAAGGTTGTGGAGCATGCGCAGTATGATTTTTTTCTCCCTCTTACTCTACTAATACCTCCATGGGGTCACTTTTTTGCCTCAAACCCCTTCTTAACATTCCATCACTTTTATATAAGATCTTTGTAATTAGTTTAGAAATGAAGGTTACAAAGTCTCCTTGAACGGTTATACTAAAACCCCTTCCTCCCAAAAATTTGTTTGTTTCCCTAGTTAGCCATCCTTATACTACCCGCTTAAATCTCAAACTCTCATAGGCTCGTCTCCTTTTTTTTCAATTTTCCCACACTGTCAGAATTAACTTTTTCGGCAGTCGGACATCATTGGTTGTCTTTACAATAGTAAAGATTATAAAGATACCATACCACGTTCTTTCTTCTATTATAAATCAGGTAAATGGAGTGCCAGTGTGTAAAACATTTTAGTAGAAACACTTAAGAAAAAATAGAAGTGTACATGATAAAAAAAAAAAAACCCCATGCCAAGGAGGTTTAGGTCAAGGCGCAGGTGTAGGTGGATGACATATCTAGGTAAAACAAAGCCATTATATTAAATGGGAAAGAAGATGCCGAGCAGCTCCCAGTGTAGGTGTAGGTCGCTGCTTATATAGAAGTTTAACTCGATGCTTTTGAAAAACAAAATACATTTTTTGTTTTCACACCGCCGCTTACCTCGTAGCCGAGAGGGTGGCTGAGTTATGATTGGTACATTCAAGGTCACCTCCTCCACCACTGATATTAATAAATAAATTACAGCTTATCTTATATAGATTTAAAGCTCATATAAACAGGACAGAAAAAATAGCGCTACCGTAGGAATTCACAGGTTTTAACAGTTTTATCTGCCGCCACAGATTCTTTAACTACAGACCTAACTTTTATATGAAACTTATCAACCGGAAAAAGATTATATTTGCCTAATTTCTGTTGTATTTTATGTTTGTTATTTCTGTTATTTTTTGTTATTTATTCTGTTTGTATTTTTGTTGTTATTTATTTCTGTTGTTAAGATTATATTTGCCTAATTTCTGTTATTTTTTTTGTTTTTTAATTTTACCACTACTTATTTGCTAAGCAAGTCATTAATACTGGTCATAAATCATACAGATAAATGAGAGCACAGAAAAATTAATTATAATATTAATTATAATTTACCATTTCTTATAGTCTACTGTACCCCTGGGACCCTCTCGAGCCTAACCTTATTCGAGCTTGTAGCCTTTAATTGTTCCTAAAATGTGATTATTACAATATTACATTGCCATATTTATAAAAATGAGTACTTTTTTATATATATATTCATTAGATTATCATAATATAATTTCAGATTTAAATGCAGCAGGCGCTAGTGAGGAAAAATGTAAAATGTATATTTTTACCTGCTCTTTTCTGGTCAAAGAGTCAGTTTAATAATATTTTTTCCCCTAACGAGCACATTTTAACCATTTTATTAGAAAAAGAAATGTTACGAGTTCATTATTTTATCAGCATTTAAATCTTAAACGTGTATAAGTTGGTCTAATTTTAATGTACGTCTCAGAGGCGTAGTGTTAGAAATAAAGGACTATTAGACAACGTTAGTAAGGCAGGGTTAAGATGAAAGGAAAAAGGATTTTTTTTTTTTTTTTTTTTTTTTTTTTTTTACTTATTNCAGAGAAAGTAATTCTCCCCTGGGATTTCCAGGTATAATAATGTCAGACAAATGTTCAACTAGTGTTCAAGCTAGAATAACAAAACTAATGATCTATCTACCTTTACATGAAGTTGAGAGAGTTTCTTTGGTTTCTTAACAGTTTTGTCAGCGTATGCGGGATCATCAAACTGAAGGTTCTTAGTACAACTTTTTCTGCTGCCTGAATCTCCACTTCGAGGAACTGAAGAGACCAGCTGTTCACCTCTCGATGTGGAATGTCCAGGAACACATCTACAACATCAAAACATTTTGAAAATGTATTACTTTCAATGAACACCTTTAATAGTAAAGTTAATGATATAAAAAATATTTAGGATGTTGTAATAATTTAAAACTGCTTCAATTTATAAAGATGCAACCAAAAAACCAAAGTTCCTCACCATAGCATACACCAATAGGCATTATAACATAGGCTAAGGACCAGCTAAAAGACTACTTGAATCAAACCAAAAAAAATTCTGCAAGTCCATAAATATCAGGGTCATACAAATAAATTAAAGCATAAACATCAGCCAAGTGTGTAGCATTCAACTTGATAAAGCAATAATAATTAAGATTATTTATAGTCATTGGTATCAAGCAATATCCATACAAGGTTAATCAATCCTTGTCGTTAAAATTTGTACTTTTCAAGTTGATTTATATTAATAAAAAGTCGTTTTTGTTTTAATATATTGGTAATTTATTATATATTCACTCAATAATTTATCCTGCACACAAATAGTTGTATAGGGTTTGGGCTATTTGGGCTAATTAAAATAGCGGTTCTTTTATTTTGTCATTTGTGCAGTTGTAACACTGACTTATTTTAATAATAAGCTTTGAAAATTAACTTCTATCAAGTCTCAGAGATAAAAAAAAATAATAATAATAATAATTGCTTATTAAATTAGATATTGGGTGAACTTAAATAAAATTTAATTTCTCTAGCAGCTGTAACTCTTATAAATAAATTAGATTAATAATGTAGGGGAAATGTAGTTAATAATGTAGTGGGGAATAATAATCCTGAAAAATTTCTATTGCATACGATTTAATTGTTCTTGCTCAAATGAAGTTTATAGTGTGTGTTACACAAACAGTAAATATGTCACATTCCGGGACGCCTCAAACATGTAGTTGAAATCCAAAGTAAACATTTTTTTTTTTTTTTTTTTTAAATGGCCTTTAGTCTCCATATTGTAAAAAGATTCTTACACTGCCTCTATGACGAAAAAAATCAATTTTTTTTTATTTTCATTTTTAAAATTTTAGCTCATTCTATTCTGGAGTCAAAATATGTTCTTTTACATACTGGTATTAATCAAACTTCTAAAAATATAGATTTTTAAATGAAGAAAACGTTTTTTAAGTATTTGTAGCTTAACGTTTAACTTCCATTATTATAAACAGCTTCAGAAATGATGAATAAAAATCAAAAAGTAAACTTGGTCAGTTTCTATTCAATCTATGACTATAAATATTAATATCAACTTGTTTTCAACAACTCGTGTCAAGTGTTCTAATTAGTCAACTAAACTACAATATTTCCTTGAATCCATTGTCTAGTGAGATGAAATTGCAACCAAGAAGCAACATTATCCTCCAGAAGTTAAAGAATCTTCAAAATAAATGTAAAATCTATTCTCTTATATGGCTTAAAATCATAGTGGATGATAAGAAGGATAAAAATCAATGATGTCTTTATCAATGACAGATTTTTCAAAGAGTAGTAAGGGTCTTTAAGCTAGACACGATAAAAAATAAATACCCAAGGAAGAGAGCTGATTCGAAGCCCTTTTAAAATAAAAATAAGAAAAGGGAATTAAGAATTCAGTGGATACACTTAAGTACTTAATAAACAAGGAGTGAAGCCACAGTAAACAAAGAAAATCGGAAGTAAAGAAATAATTATCGATAATTAAGGAGATGGGGTGAATTTATGAAGGGGAAAATTAAGTACAGTAGAACCTCGATAAGAAGTTTCTCAAGGGGATTAGGGAAACAGTCTTGTTATCGAGGTGCTCTTTTTGTTGAGGGTCGTGTTATCAAGGTTATTTAAGCTATCAGTCGTGTTATCGAGGTTAATAGAATGTTGGGAGCGGGGTGGGGTGGGGTGGGGATTTTAGAGCCTAGACTTGTTCAAGGTCAACCCATTCCTGTATAGAGTCGCATTACAGAGTTCGACTTCTCAAAATGACTTGTTATAGAGGTTCTGAGTTACGTTGTGAATTGGAAAAAATAATCCGAGGTATTGAGGTTTTTTAGATAATAATAGTTGTGTTATAGAGGTTAATTTAACATTATGTGTTATGGCAATCTCAAGGGGATTTGAAAATTGCACTTGTAATTGAGGTTTTCGTGTTATTGAGGGTCGTATAAGCGAGGTTCTACTGTATTAATAAACTACATCAAACAGTGGAAATAAGAAGATAACTTGCTTGAAATAGTTTCTTTCCGTTGGCAGTAACAATTTGGCGCTTAAAATCCCTATTAATTCTTCTACTAAAGGGCGTTAGTTAAACATCAGAACAAGATGTATTTTTCTCTATGAAGCTTATATCTTAAGGTTGAGCCTAGGAACCTTAGAAAGAAAATGAGAACTTAAACTAAAGTTTTTTTTTTATAATTTATTAGTTCTAAAATTGCATTATATCGACCCAAAGGTTAAGGATAGAAATTAAACATATCGATATATATTTACCACAAAAATATTTTTTACTACTTAAACTCTAAAGGTAATGAAACTTAAACAAAATAAATGCAAAAATCAATTTTATACAACAATACAATATTTTTCTCTATGCCTGAGGTATATGGAACATTATAACAAACATTGATTTTTTTTTTTTTTTTTTTTTTTTTTTTTTTTTTCAGTTTAAATAAAATCACTAAGGTTTTCACCTTGTAGGAGTAACCAAAGAACTAGACGATGAACTGCTAGCAGTACTCGCTGTACTAGGGATGCTATAGTTGCTAGGAGGCATGCCGCTGTAGTAAGAAGTTGCTACAGGGTTGTGAGTGTGGCCGTAATTGCCGGGGATATACATCTGGGAGCTAGCTACTTGCTTTTTGGGACTGTGAAACAAGGCTCGGTAGTTGCTATGACCCTTAGAGTTCATTTGGCTCTGAGCTTTTGCATCTGGTTGACTTTTTGTGTAATTCAGTCTCTTGTTACTGCAACAAAAACACACAAAGTTAAATAATATACTTTCCTAATTATTGAGTATGTGGGAGGTAAAAAGTTATAAAAATGTCCAAGTCAACAATAGAAATGCTAAACACTTCCAATAAGCACCAATAATTTTTTTTTTTTTCTATATTCTTTATTCCTACTTATAATTTACACATATATATGATCTGAATGCCTTTTTAAAATTCATATGATCTTTTTTTTTTTTTTTTTTTTTTTTTTTTTTTTTTTTTTTTTTTTTTTTTTTTTTTTTTTTTT
>KZ651442.1:262190-296538 GCA_001010745.2 Gerris buenoi | reverse complement strand
TGTGTAAAAAATAAATGTAAAACAAAGTAATTAATATATCTTTATTGTTATATAATTTCGTATTTTAGTAAAAGTTGGTTATATTATTTGTTTATGTATTTTCAATAATTCTATTTTATACTACCATCAATTTTCAATATTAGTTACAATGAGTCTGTGTACCAAATTTAAGATCTTTATATCCACTGGAAGCTAAGATAATAGTATCTGATTAAATCCAAGATGGCAGCCAAATGTTGAAGTGAAAGTACCTTTAATTTTCTTCTTTGGCTATCATAGGTCTATGTACCGAATTTCAGATCTCTAGGTCAACTTGAAGCTGAGATAATAGAATGTGAATAAATCCAAGATGGCGGCTGTAATTCAATATGGTGGCCATATATCGAAATAAAAATGGCCTTACTTTTCTATTTATGTTACACTCTATCTATGTACCAAGTTTCAGATCTCTAGGTCAATGGGAAGTAGGAGAATTACTGATGAATAAATCCAAGATGGCAGCTATAATTCAATATGGTGGACATATATCGAAAGCAAAATAGCCGCACTTTTCTATTTATGGTACACTCTATCTATGTACCAAATTTTAAATCCCTATGTCAATGGGAAGTAGGAGAATTAGTGATGAGTCAGTCACTGTCACTCTTAGTTTAATATATAGATGATGGCTATCTTTAGAGACTTATGACCATTTATTTACCTTAATTTGTGGCTAAAAAAATGAACGTCAGTTTTGAGTCTAAACAAGATACCGAAAAAAAGTCTTACCTCCATGTTCAATATTAAACTCCTCATGTAATAATAATTCAAAGTTGGTCAAAATCAGTTCTACTTCACCGGTCTTAAGCGTTAGCTAATTGTGTTAAATTTAACAATAAATGGACTAAACATGCTCTTGGGACTTTATTTAACCATCTAGTTTAGAAATTAATAATGATAATACTTCGTATGTTCTCCATTTAAATATAAAAAGTACCTTCTGCAATTATTTTTGTTTTAATTAATATAAGTAGATGAAGTAAATTGGATTCATTATATTCAGCGTTTCAATATAATAAAAAAAAACACTTACTAGACGTCATGTCCAAGCCTTTCCTCGTCCAGACCAGGTTGCCAATTATTCCTCAACTCACCTAGACAAAAGAAATATCATATTAAAACTTGGAATAATATAACACTTATGATGTCTTCTTTAGTTGAGACACTTTAAGGAATTTATAATAATTAGGTTTAACACATCCTCTAAACTAAATATATTTCGCCCTCTCTCAGGGCATATTCATTCACAAATAAACGTCAAGAAAACAAATCACATCTCAACATAACGAAGATTACTTATTCGAAATGTATAATTCCTTCATCAAAAAGTAAATACCGTAATGCTTCGAATATAAGACGCATTTTTTTCCGTTTTTGCTTCTCGAAAAATTGGGGTGCGTCTTATATTCAAGGAGCGTTTATATATATATGATGTATTAATTTTTTTCCAAGATTTTTGGTTCGAAAATCGGGATGCGTCTTATATTCGAAGCAATACGGTAATTTAGATAAACCGAGTATCAATTATTAAAAAAAAAATTAACACAGTTGAATGAAAAAGTTCGAAACATAAAACAAGTAACGACATTAACGATCTTATGATGTCTCAACATTGAAATGTTATATTTTTTTAATTTTAACAAAACTTTATTACCGCAAATTTACTCCCTACAGTTGCAGGTATTTACAACACTTCAGTCTTGTAAACCAAAAGTATGGTTTATCATGTTATTGTAGAGCCTTTGTTGCTTAAATTTACATTTCTTTTCATCTATCAGTGGGCAAACATGTATCAGGTGAACAAAGAAAAGCATGAAAGCCTCTCATGTGGCCAATGACATAGAATGCATCAATGATATTAATTTCAACATTAAACATTGTTATAGAAAATAAGGATAGAGAGGATCAGTTAAAAGTAATAAGCTGCCAAGTTTTGGATTTACCACAAAATTAATCCAAAACCATGATTTTTAATTTTGGCCGATCTATCCTCAAATTCTTTTTAATTCACAGTTCATAACCACAAAGTCAACATAATTTGTTTTTTATGCATAAATACATGCTTTGTTAGATTAATAGTTTAATGAATAAGAGGTAGCTATTGTTTAGAGACATGTTAGCTGATACGTTAAGCTCTTTGCAATGATTATAATGGTGTATGTATAATGATTGATACGTAATATAAACATTGTATCTCTGTTTAGATTCGTAGAAAGTGATTCTTTACACACGTGTATTAATTACGCATGCGTGTCTCATAGTTTTGAACAATTCTTTTTTTCTACTCTAGTGACGAAAAGAAGAAGAATTCCTCTTTTTTTCCACTCTAGTGACGAAAAGAAGAAGAATTATTCTTCAACTTTACACACGATTAGCGAGTTTGTTTACATTTAACATAACTAATTTGATGTTTATTTAATAAAAGTATGTTTGCATCGAGTTTTTTGTGAAAATCAATGAGTGATTTAAGTGATTATGGAGAATATGAGGAGAATAATACGCCTTCCGAAATAATTAATTCGGCACAAAATACAACTAACGAATTGATGTCATCTTTATAAAAAGAGAAATACTGAAATACAAGCTTACATACAGGAAGTTTATTATTTTTTTCTGTATTTCGTAGATAAAGTACGGTACGCAAGTCGTGCGAAAAGGGCATTTTGCATTGCTCGTGTAGTTTTACTACCCTTGCTGTCGCTCGGGTGTAAACACCACGCTCGCATGCAAAATGCTACTTTCCACACTCGTCGCGTAATGTACTATTTCATCTAAAATTAGTACAAGCTCTGCTAAATAATAAACTGAGAACCCAATTTTTAACAATTTATAGTTAGTGGTATGCATAAAATGAGTTGCAATCTCTTCCTCTTTTGCCATCTATGCTAATATCCCAGGACTAAAATTGCTTTAATGTGTGTAAAAGACAATAACAAATTTATTTTTTCTGCTTTTGTTCCAGCCAAAACCTATGAAAACCTGCCCATCTTAAATTCCCTATCTTAAGAAAGGATTGATCATGGTACAGTAAAGTTTTAACAAGTTCATGGAGCAATTTTTCTTTTAGAAGGATCAACTGTTGTAAGTTAAGTAAACATTCTATTTCACTTAATTTCAACATTATATTTTAAAACCTGATTTTTCATACACCAAAATTATTTCTCACATTAAATTTTGAATTTTACTTTTTCTATTGAAATAAATGTATCAGTAACACTGTTCTCTTGAAGTATTAATTAAACAAAATAGCCGTGTGTAACAAGCATGCAAGTATGTCATAAAAATATATGAAAAAAGTAAGAACTAAATTAAATTAATATTATTCTTAAAAAATTCCAATAATGAAAAATACATTCCTTTGCCACAAATATTTTAAAGGAAGATTTTCCAGTTGTATCTGTAATTAAAAATAAGACGCTTACTTGTACAGTTGTTGCGGTTCCAAAGATCGATGATGTTATGAAGAGTGAATTGAGGATTAGTTGACGAAGGAGGAGGAGATTTCGACGAAAGTAACTTAACAGCTCGATGAAGTTTGGCCTCATCTCGCTGTACTACAACTGGATCTTGACGAAACCTGGCTGCCAAAGGGTTGGGCTTTCTAATAACACTAGTCGGCAGGGATCTAGACGTCGAACTTCCTGGTACCTGGTACATTCCTCCCACCTCTTTCTTTCTAGCCAATAATCGGTGTTCATCTTCCGCTGAAATTAAAGATAAGAATTGAATGAGTGAAATTATTGATCATGATAAATTACACATCGAACTAGTTAAATAAGGTATGCAGCTACACTATGTGGTTATAAATTTGGTATGATACAGATTGAAAGCAATTGAGGATTAATTGACTCTAAAAGATTCAGTACATCTTAGCTAGTAGTAAGAAGATGAACCACTTATTCGCTAGCAATAGAGCCTCTTATGTGGGCCATTTATACTAATTCCATATGGAGTTCAGCAACTTCACACAGCGATGAACTGACGAAGCAAACAAGGTTTGATCAATAGTAAATAGTGAGCCATCGAAATCAAAGGGCTTACACTAGTCTTAAAATGAGTGTTTACTCTGACAATTCAGATTGGGCAATCTTATGTAAGGGCAAAAATAAAGCCACTAGACCTGTAGAAGGCACTCCACCAGTGACATTTTTGTTTTCATAGTTGACCCTACTTTCTAGATGTCAAAATCTTGAGCTCTTTTTGACTAAACTTTTCATTTTCTTTAAATTTTTCCATTGCTGTCATTTACCACAACAAGGTACACACTTTTTATTCATTAAGGGTTGTAGTACAAAACAAGACCCATACAGTACTGAAAAACAATTTTAAGTCCTTCATTGTTAGTAATATTCATAAGACTTGTCTTTACCTATTCTTCATATAGAGCTTAATCGTCCAACTCCGAGTAACCGAAAAGGTTTATTTTTTAACTTAAAAAAGTATAATAATAGTTCCTGAAAGTTTTCTGATCAATTATCTGTACCTCTGAAGTAAATAATTAAAGCCCACTTTTATTTTAACCCCCAATAATTTATTTTGAAGGTAATCAAGTGAAGGAAGTAAATAAATATATTGTATATTGCCAAAAACTATAAATAAAATACATAAAATAGAGACAGTTTTCAACTAATTAGTCATTGTCAGTGTACTGTAGACGACAGACTGACTGACTTTGACTGTGTAGCCAAATTTATGACACTACATGAATACATTGAACTCTTAATAGTAGGTTTGTTCCAACCACACTTCAAACTGGTTTGGAACTCTCCGACGCATTCACATCGGACCACGTTTGAACGTTTTTTGCTAATGCACATGCATTGTACAGTTTGAAACTAGTTTGAGGTGTGGTTGGAACAAACCTATAGTTTGTTATTTACTGCCTTCACTTGATTACCTTTATTATGAATAAATACCATTGATAATTTACCTCAGTGAAAATACCTGTACCTAAGGTATATTATATTATACTTCATCACCCTTGCAAAGATGGTAGGTGTGAAACACCTAGATCTTAAAAGTTAATTTTCAACCATCAGGAGGAATTTTACCTCAATGCCTCTATAGTTTACATAAAATATAATCTCATCAGGAGGTTATAATGGTTTGTCAATGAACTAATCAGCCTAGAGAAATTCTATTATAAAATTTAGGATTCTCAACTAGATATTAGTATAGCGTTACAGACAAAACCAAGTGGTATGTTTATACAAAAGCCTGATATTATTTACTGAACTTTAAATTAATTAATAAAAACATTCATAAAAATAAAAGAAAGCCCATAAGGGTTACATTTGTAAGAATATGTCACCTGATACTATTAAGGATCCATATCTCAGTAACTTACCACAATAATATTTGTTTAGTATTTTTACAACGCTCGTAAGATTATAATTAGGCTTTAAATAATCTAATTACTTGTTATCACGGTTTAATATGTTGATGTTTAGATAAAGGAACATCATCTGATGTAGGTATATCACTGAATTGAACACCTGATAGACTAGTGGGTGGGGATAACAGAAATAACTCTAGTTATTAAAATGTTTTAATAACAAATTTATAAAATATGTATTATGTAAACTAAACAAAATAACTATTGAAAACAGGTAAATAGGTAACATTTATACTTCAAGTTGAAGAGTTCAAAAACATGTAACTCAAAACTGTAATTACAACCTTCAGAAACCAACATACAAACGTAAATCAACTTAATTTTATGCTAGGCGTAATTGTTTTTAGATTTCATTTCTTAATAATCTGACCTAATACGATCAAAGATAAACACATGGAAACGTCGAGCAATTGTATTATGTTCCGACAACCATTGGAGAAAGACATGAGTAAACAAAACCAGCTACTAAATAGAGAAATTATAAAACCTTATATACTTGTTCGTTATCAGTAACGATGAGAAAAAGTGGAAATAAACAATATAAAAATGATAAATTAACTAAGTATAAACAATAAAAGACATTACGCAAATAGACGATAGCTTACCAAATATATCTTCGTCTTCGACAAAAACGTATTGTGATGCACGATCATCAGTCTTGGCCATCATAATTCCATTATTAAACTATATTAAAATTAATCTAATTAAAGTATAATGTAAAAATAAATAAGACTAGATTTGAAAGCTCTAAAATAAACAGTCACTGGATCCGTACTCGAAATAAATAATCCGACATTCAGCAGTGAGAAATACTCATTTTCTCGACTTATCCGATCCTTAATATATAATATAATTGATTCTATTAAAACTAGTACTAGAAAATAAGTAAAATATATTATGAAAATTGTAATTAAAGGGTAAAATAAAAACTAAAAACTCATTTTTTTCTAACTGGATCTTCACAGAAAACACAAAAGAAGGAACTAGGGGATGTCACGCATGCGCGGATATCAAGGGAGCCACCATTCGAAATTTATAGAAAGACATTTGTTCGAGAATCGATTGTTGAAAAGGTTGAACGCAAGAGCCCCCGTAATGGAAGTTTTAAGTTTACACGGATTTATTTTTCTCTCTCTTCTATTATTCCCACCGAACTTTAGAAGTAGTTTAGTGCAAAAGGATTATGGATTTTCTTAGGATAATATGTTGGGGAAGTCGCGGTAATAGGTAATATGCCCCACAGGACGGATGCCTTTCCCATGACCAATCCCCCCCCCCTTCGTTAGAAAACGGTAAACCCGAGAAAGAGAAAGGAATTGATGGACAGAAGAAAGCAACAAAGTATTTCCTCTATGAATCCAACAGTCACATCTTGTACCTAAAGAAATTAGAAACTACTGTCATTAGTACGACTTCATTCAAATCGTTACACACTCTTGAAAAGAAATATAATACAAAACGAAAGATCAAGGGGACAGTATATATTAAAACTCTAGGTTTTTATTACATACATACATCAAATCCTAGTCTGCTAGTGATATTGCTATAAAATAGTATTGTAGCTGGCAAAAAGCCGTTCTTATGAAAATTTTGTAAATACCCATTATATTAATACGAAAGATCCCAAATAATAAAATGTTTGGAATAACTATAGCTAGTCTGAGGAGAATGAAAAAAAACAAAAAAACCTTAGCTTTTTTTAAAAATAAATGAAGGGGGCTACAAGTTTTTATCACATCTATCAAATCAAACTCTTAAGATATTATAGCATACGCAGAAAATAACCTAAGTCATAAACCAATGTTAATGAAATATCGTAGTCTAAAAAGTCTATTACAATTTCAGACAGAATTATGTTGTAAAAATGTTCACACCTATTCTGTAAATTACTGATTCTGCAGCATACACATTGGATCATAAATATAGATAATTAGGGGGGGGGGGGTAGTAAAGCTTAATTGAGTGATTAGAATGCTCAACACTTGCATCCTGAGACCTGAAGCCTAAGGTTCTAAAACTTAAGTATGTGCAGACAGCTATTAACTATAACATTTTTTTTTTTTTTTTAAAAAAAACGCTATTTTTATAAATATTTAGTTACTTACACTAGATGGTAAACTACATACTTAACACATGTAGGCATGCGTTTACCTTTTATTATTCCTAAAGTTTAAGATCTGTATAGACAGAGTTATTAGACATCATTTTTTTAAAAAGAAAGATAATGAAANATATTTTTTGTATTGTTCAGTAAAATGTATATTTGTTTTGTTTATCATTTTTAAATCTGCATATTTTTTGTATTGTTCAGTAAAATGTATATTTGTTTTGTTTATCATTTTTAAATCTGCATATTTTTTGTATTGTTCAGTAAAATGTATATTTGTTTTGTTTATCATTTTTAAATCTGCATATTTTTTGTATTGTTCAGTAAAATGTATATTTGTTTTGTTTATCATTTTTAAATCTGCATATTTTTTGTATTGTTCAGTAAAATGTATATTTGTTTTGTTTATCATTTTTAAATCTGCATATTTTTTGTATTGTTCAGTAAAATGTATATTTGTTTTGTTTATCATTTTTAAATCTGCATATTTTTTGTATTGTTCAGTAAAATGTATATTTGTTTTGTTTATCATTTTTAAATCTGCATATTTTTTGTATTGTTCAGTAAAATGTATATTTGTTTTGTTTATCATTTTTAAATCTGCATATTTTTTGTATTGTTCAGTAAAATGTATATTTGTTTTGTTTATCATTTTTAAATCTGCATATTTTTTGTATTGTTCAGTAAAATGTATATTTGTTTTGTTTATCATTTTTAAATCTGCATATTTTTTGTATTGTTCAGTAAAATGTATATTTGTTTTGTTTATCATTTTTAAATCTGCATATTTTTTGTATTGTTCAGTAAAATGTATATTTGTTTTGTTTATCATTTTTAAATCTGCATATTTTTTGTATTGTTCAGTAAAATGTATATTTGTTTTGTTTATCATTTTTAAATCTGCATATTTTTTGTATTGTTCAGTAAAATGTATATTTGTTTTGTTTATCATTTTTAAATCTGCATATTTTTTGTATTGTTCAGTAAAATGTATATTTGTTTTGTTTATCATTTTTAAATCTGCATATTTTTTGTATTGTTCAGTAAAATGTATATTTGTTTTGTTTATCATTTTTAAATCTGCATATTTTTTGTATTGTTCAGTAAAATGTATATTTGTTTTGTTTATCATTTTTAAATCTGCATATTTTTTGTATTGTTCAGTAAAATGTATATTTGTTTTGTTTATCATTTTTAAATCTGCATATTTTTTGTATTGTTCAGTAAAATGTATATTTGTTTTGTTTATCATTTTTAAATCTGCATATTTTTTGTATTGTTCAGTAAAATGTATATTTGTTTTGTTTATCATTTTTAAATCTGCATATTTTTTGTATTGTTCAGTAAAATGTATATTTGTTTTGTTTATCATTTTTAAATCTGCATATTTTTTGTATTGTTCAGTAAAATGTATATTTGTTTTGTTTATCATTTTTAAATCTGCATATTTTTTGTATTGTTCAGTAAAATGTATATTTGTTTTGTTTATCATTTTTAAATCTGCATATTTTTTGTATTGTTCAGTAAAATGTATATTTGTTTTGTTTATCATTTTTAAATCTGCATATTTTTTGTATTGTTCAGTAAAATGTATATTTGTTTTGTTTATCATTTTTAAATCTGCATATTTTTTGTATTGTTCAGTAAAATGTATATTTGTTTTGTTTATCATTTTTAAATCTGCATATTTTTTGTATTGTTCAGTAAAATGTATATTTGTTTTGTTTATCATTTTTAAATCTGCATATTTTTTGTATTGTTCGGTAAAATGTATATTTGTTTTGTTTATCATTTTTAAATCTGCATATTTTTTGTTCAAATTTGACCATATATGAAGCGTGAGTTGTCAGTCTTAACTGGGTGTATATGTATATAGGGGCCTTTACTGCTTTATGAGAACTTCTAACATTCTGACTGTAAATGTCCCTGACAAAGTCTAGTCTTCTTATAAATTCTCATGGTAGTTTTTTTTCACTATGCTGTTTCTACAAGTTCATATACTTGTTAAGTTGTTTAAGTGGTCAAACAGAATATATTTGACCACAGTACTCCATCAGCAGTGGCGGCGATAAAGGCCCAGTCAGTAAACGAGCCGGAAAAGAGCTTAGGCCTTCAAAAACACTATTTCTACAATTGAGGAGCCTTGAATTATTATGGACATCTGATTCCAACAAGGTCTTGTTAATCTTCTTCACTATTCTTACCTCCTTCTTAGCCAGTGGAAATGGTCCGTTGGGCTACTAGTTTGAATTCTAAAATCCCACTGTTTACTGAATTATTTAACTTCATAAGAATTAAAAGGCATATTGTTTGCTACTAGTATTTGTGGAATTCCTAATCTAGATAAAATTTGAATAAGAAAATTTTTAGGGCTTCGTCACCAAAACCAATAAAAAGAAACCCTAATAATTTCATTCTTGTGTCTGACTGTCACTCTGCATGGTTCCAATAACATCTTCCTCCCACTACAAAAATAAGCCGGCCTCCTAAGTTTCACCTTCGAAATTTCTGACAAATAACTTAGGACTCCTCAATATGTTAAACAACTGCTCGAAATGGTCTTGGAAGAGGAATCAACTGTGAAGAATTTTAAACTCCTCCTTTTTCATGCTGCCATATACTACTACCGTCAGATTATCTAAAGTTATGACTTTTGACACTCAGATTGACCAACCTAAATGATGAAAAATATAAAGCCACTAAGCCTATAGGAGGGGTGGGGCCGGTGACATTTTTGTTTGCCTAGTTGGCCCAACCTTCTAGAATTCAAAATCCTGGCTTCTCATTGGCTCCCCACCCCAATTTATGGATTTTCCCACGCTGACAAAAGTCAAAACTTTAGAAAATCTTACTGTAGTAGATCTAAAGAAATAAGCTCTTTTCAAAAACGGTCATTTAAAATTTTCTCTAAAAGAATCCATTCTTTACACATTTTCTCTTATCGAATTCATTCATTACAGATTTTCTCTAAAAGAATCCATTCTTTACACATTTTCTCTAATCGAATCTATTATTTACAGATTTTCTCTATTCGAATCCATTCTTTACAGATTTTCTCTAATCAAATCCATTCTTTACAGATTTTCTCTAATCGAATCCATTCTTTACAGATTTTCTCTAAAAGAATCCATTCTTTACAGATTTTCTCTAAAAGAATCCATTCTTTACAGATTTTCTCTGAAAGAATCCATTCTTNCAAAAACGGTCATTTACAAATAATCGAATCCATTATTTACAGATTTTCTCTATTCGAATCCATTCTTTACAGATTTTCTCTAATCAAATCCATTCTTTACAGATTTTCTCTAAAAGAATCTATTCTTTACAGATTTTCTCTAATCGAATCCATTCTTAACAGATTTTCTCAAATCAAATCCATTCTTTACAGATTTTCTCGAGTCAAATCCATTCTTTGCAGATTTTATTGAGTCCGATCCGTTCTTTACTGCATAATTTTATTTATTTATTTATTTTTTTTATTTATCATTTCACTCTTATTATCCTATCGAATAAAGCTTAAAGGAATGAATAAAAAGACATTAAGCAAATGTCATGACAAATATTATCACTTCTTATAAATCAAATTATATTCACAAAAAGAAACTTATTTAATTTTTTTTTTTTTCTTTTCTTTTTTTAGAATTCAAAAAAATATTATCAATGTACATCCAACCTTACAAGTTAAAGCTTATAAAATAAACAAACAAAAAAATAATATAAAGGGGTTTAACAATAATTATTTCTGAGAGTTAGACGAAATACAATGTATTCAATTTAAAGATCTGTTTTTAAATTTGTTATAGAACAAAATAATACCGTTGGTATTTTAATTTTTTTTAAGTACCTATGGTACAATAGAAAATAATCAATAACAGTGCTTTGCTAATCATTGCTGCAAAAAGTTTATGTTATTATTACACTACGCTGTATGAGCGAAAAAACAAAAAAAATTAAAACAATAAATATTCTAATAAAGGCGAATTAGACAATGCACAACAAATATAAAGTAATAATAGATTCTTTTGTTCATATCTTCTTTTTTTTCACAATTCGTAAATAATTTAATAATAAAAAAAAGATATATCCTAAATTAATAGAACTTATGTTAAAAAGAAATTAAATAAAATAAGCGTTCAGGTTTAAAATAAATTTTGGTAAACAAAAATAATAAAATTTAAAAAAAAAAAAAAAAAATTGAATAGACTTAAAAAAATGAAAAAAAGATTTTCAGCAGTCGAGAAAGTTGGCGGCCATGAGAAGTTCTAAAGCTATTTGCGGAGCTATTGGAAATTCAGGAATTTCTGTTGAACTATTTGTATAACGGACTTTGTAAGTAAAATACATACAAACTTTTTGTAACACGTGAGACCTGAAAATGAAACAATAAAATTATAACAATTAATTTACAGACCACATGCTCTTAATATAATGTTTTGTACAAGACTGTTTTTTCATGCCTACATGCAATAGGCAATTATAATAAGATTTGTATCCTCAATAAGTGATGTACAAAACCACAGCAAAATTCTGTTCTTAGTTATTTATAATATAAATCAAATTATAATTACTATTTACAAGAGGAAACAGACAGAGATAAATAGACTTCAGTGCTAGGATCAGTAGTATAAACAGACAGCGCCTAAGTCTAGTTTTCTCGCTGAACTCTAGTTTTCTCGCTGAAGTCTAGTTTTCTGAAGTCTTTTTTCTGTTGTAGACAGAGAAAAATAGACTTCAGCGCTAGGATCAGTAGTATAAACAAACAGCGCCTAAGTCTAGTTTTCTCGCTGAACTCTAGTTTTCTCGCTGAAGTCTAGTTTTCTGAAGTCTTTTTTCAGTTGTAGACAGAGAAAAATAGACTTCAGCGCTAGGATCAGTAGTATAAACAAACAGCGCCTAAGTCTAGTTTTCTCGCTGAACTCTAGTTTTCTCGCTGAAGTCTAGTTTTCTGAAGTCTTTTTTCAAAAATAGACTTCAGCGCTAGGATCAGTAGTATAAACAGACAGCGCTGAAGTCTAGTTTTCTCTGTCTGTCTCCCCTTGAAAAAAGTAATTATAATTTGATTTAAATTAAAATTCAAACGTTCCGTTGTATGACTACTACCAAAAACTTAAAAATGTATTTATAATAGTGTCATTTTCATACTTTTTTAAAAATAATTTTAGTAGAAAAATGACTATTTATTATTAAAATATCTATCCCGTAAATATTATGCTAATCTAGAATATAACATTTTAGCAAACATTCCTGAAACCAAGGTCTAAACACTGAGTCCCAAAGAGGTGAGACACTGATGATCTACCTCATCAGTTCAGACAACATCCGTCATCCTGTGATAACATAATGTCTTCATCAGGGGAGTAAATTAGTTTACAAAAATTAGTAATAAAAGTAAATAAAGAATTAATATTATGGATGATTGATTGGAACTAAAAGTACTTTTTTTAGCACTAAACATTTAATTTCCTAAATACACAAGCCAGCAAATGTTATGAATTATTAAAAAAATATAAATATATATAGGGTTTAAAGATATATTGTTGATGTTATTCTTGTAGATAGTTGTTGTCCCTATTCTCATTTTATTATGTGCAGTAAAATTGTTGAGTTGCCTCACTGACACAAAAACTAGCACCTTCTAAATATGTTAGATTTTGTCTTAGTAGTTATATACTTCTCCAACATGAATTTCTTGATGTGATATTCGCCTGACCATAGGCAACTCTGAGTGAATCAGGGATTACAGAAAAAAAACTTTACTATTAGGCCGAGATTAACAGCACCAATAATTTTTAAGGAACTACTAACTTATAACTTTACAGGAGCAATTGATTTGGTAAACACCAGGGATAAATAAGAAAAAAAAAATACTTACGGAATTTCCCTAAAATGAATTTCATTAGTTTCGTTCTCAGCAAATTGCCCGGGACCGCTTAACATAGCTTTTATAGTACCAGACATTAATGCATGTTCTCTTTTAACTATGAATTCATGTCCATCAGAAGATATTAACTTCACATACATAGCATCAGGCCCCTCACAGCCTCCATACACTCGCTCCTCTTCCTAAACAAGTCAACAGAATAATAATAATAAAACTCCATAGTTAACAGCAAGTGTTATCTTGTAGGCCGGACGGCCACTGCAAGTGGAACGGACTCTAATTGTGAAATCAGGCCCTACTGTTTTGAATGGAAGGGTGACTACTAGTTGAGGAGAGCTTAACTTCAACTGGTGGCCAGTCTTTCATTCAAAACAAAGGAGTTCGATTTCACAAGCGAAGTCTTGCTCAACTACGCTCTGGTGGCCACCCGGTCTTAATATTGAATTAATTAAATGGGTGAAAACTTTAACCAGACATTGGTAAAACTGCAGTTATCCAGCTACCTTGGAGAAGGGGTCAAAAAACGAGGGGGGGGGGAGCCACACTCGAATGTTCAGTTTAGACGTTCAGACAAAGGGTTATCATCTCTAAGAGTATTAATCTTACGGAATTTCCCTAAAATGAATTTCATTAGTTTCGTTCTCAGCAAATTGCCCGCTATGTTAAACAACTGCTCGAAATGGTCTTGGAAGAGGAATCAACTGTGAAGAATTTTAAACTCCTCCTTTTTCATGCTGCCATATACTACTACCGTCAGATTATCTAAAGTTTTGACTTTTGACACTCAGATTGACCAACCTAAATGATGAAAAATATAAAGCCACTAGGCCTGTAGGAGGGGTGGGGCTGGTGACATTTTGTTTGCCCAGTTGGCCCGAACTTCTAGAATTCAAAATCCTGACTTCTCATTGGCTCCACACGGATTTTCCCGCACTGTCAAAACTTTAGATAATCTGACTGTAAATTATTACAGTTTAACCTTGGTAACGTGCGATCCTGTAGGCCCAAAGTTGAAATAGTACTGTGCAATTTTGATGGAAATAGAAGCTACTGGCAGGTGGGGATTTTCTAGCTTAATTTCTTGCTTATTATCAGGAGAACCAGTCGCTGTTTGTCATCCTGTGTGATTACTTTAATTCTGTGTCCATATTGTCCTGAGGCCCACACCATTTTTACTTAAATTTCCCTTTTTAATTTAATTTGTAAAAATAGTTNTTTTTTTTTAAACCAAGTTCATATTTAATTTTTTTATGATCATACACAGTGTATTTTTATGTGCAAAATAAATACGTCTTAATTATTACATTAATTTTTCTTTTTTTACCATCAATATTTCATAATCCCGATTTAGTGAACTACTCGATATATCGTATTTTTTCTTCGACCCCTTGAAGATACGATATAAAAAAAATCTAATATATGACAAGCTTATTT
Organism: Gerris buenoi; assembly: GCA_001010745.2. Taxonomy (NCBI): domain Eukaryota; kingdom Metazoa; phylum Arthropoda; class Insecta; order Hemiptera; family Gerridae; genus Gerris; species Gerris buenoi. The sequence continues at coordinate 281,682 of KZ651442.1, read as the reverse complement.
GTCAAACTGGGAGCACTCTATTTCTAGTCCTGTTTTCAAAGGCTAAAACTCTGAAGGATCCCAGCCATTTTATCTTCTAATGACAACATAATTGCTTTACTGATTAAATCTAATATGACTGCAAAATTGACACCTAAAGAAGGAGAGAAATAGCTTTAATATTCTTTATGGTCTATAAATAAATATTTATTACTATTTGCAATATTTTGTCTCTTTTAGAGGCATTTTCAGGAGTTTAAATCTTTCCTTGTTTAAAAATTTTAATTAAACTACACTTAATATATCTGGTTCTCCAGGTAGCTGTGTGTCTACACATTGTCACATATTTTTTGATTGATAAATGATAAATAGCAAAAATCTTAAAAAATGATGGATTTTTAGTTATGAGAATGCATGTCAATTTTAAATTTTAGAGAGCAGGTTACTTAGGTAAAGTGGTGTAAATCCTGATGGAGCAACGCATTAACACCATGCTATCTATAATATTAATTTGCGCAAACCCTTTGGCAGGCCTTTATGGCGCTAATGTACCGCAAATTATCATTACTTTTTTATAACATTTTTCCATACTTAGATAACAAATGTTTTCTAATTTATGCACAACAACTTTAAAAGATAAAGAAAAGTAAAACTAAAATCAAGTCTGTAAGCTAATTTTGAAATGCATTCTACTTTAAAAGAGTTACAGCTGATATATACATTATTTAGGGTATAAATAAGAAATATTTTAGAGAAATTAATAATTCATAGCTTTATTCATTTATGATTAATTACTGTGTTTCCATGATGTTTAAATACGGATTGAATAAGGGTTGAATACAATTTCTGAATCCAAAGTGTCCATGGAAACCTAGATTCAATACGGATTGAATACGCTTGATTCTGATCTCGATACGATACACTAAATTCTGGGATCGGGTTGGGTGGAAACACCTGAACTAGATCCTGACATGTGCAGAGCGTGGGTGTGAGCGCACCAAGATGTATTTCTGTAGAAACAAAAGTCAAATCTGTTAAAATGCGTAATAAAAAATATAGTTATAAAAGGCGAAGGTTACAAAATGATTTATAACCTTTACCAAAGAAAAAGTTTTTTTTTTTTTTTTTTTTTTTTTATTTCGTATTGAATACGGATTCAATTCAACTCTTTGAAACACCTAGCTTGCTCACTCCCAAATCAGGATTCAATTCATATTTAAACACATGGAACCGTAGTAAATGTCTTAAACTTACAACTCTAACCAGTGGCGGCGGTAAGATATTGCCAACTCCCCCTTCAAACTTTTAGTGGGGGCCCCTCTATTTCCCTTCGAGGGGCTCCCAGGGACACCAAATCCCCAGGACCCCGTGCCGCAGGGTCTGCGGGCCCTTATCGCCGCCACTGACTCTAACATTGATTTTTTAGAGAATCTTACTTATAAAATATGATGATCATTAAATAGACTATACCTACTTAAAGCAAATTTAGTGGTTCTTTTTTACCAAAATAAAATCAACCACAATAGCTAATGAACAACTGAAGTGATCCAAGCTCATCTGTTTTAACTATTGTGGTTTTTTTTTTACATAAAAAAGCGCTTAAGCTAATGGACAACTAAAGTGGTCTAAGCCCATCTGTATTAGCTAATCTGGTATTATGACATAAAAAATTATATTGGCTAGTGGACAACATAAGTAGTCTAAGCCCATCTGCATTAAATACTGTGGGTTTTTCGACATAACAAACTACTTTAGCTATGAACAAATTAAGTACTTAGTTCAGTCTTTGATATTGTGTTTTTTGTCATAAAAAATACAAATTCTTGATCTTTGAGTTATATTCACTATGTAAACGTAGATTACTAATTTATTTTTATTTTATTAGGTCGTGACCTAACTTTACAAACTTATTAAGTAGGCAGTTCTTAATATTAAAAAATTACAACTTATAATTAGATTAATTTAATTTAATTATCTAGCTAGTACATATATCTAGCTTGCTTATTGTTAAATATTGTTGGTAATGCTTCACCACACAATAAATAAATGAGGTAAAGAATTCAGCAATTTGATAACAACATATAAATATATTTATAATAAATGTCAAAAGATTATTTTTCTTGTTGAAATAATGAGGGATGATGATTATTAAAATAAAACTATGTAAATTAGTTTTTTGCGATGAAGAAATAATGTAAAAAGACTCAAAAATAGCATACTACGCCAATAACATGGATAAAAACTACAATGCGACCGATGGGAAAAATTAAGTTTTAAACCGTAATTTAGAATCTGAGATCCGAATAGATATGTTGAGGTTAAGCAGAATGTATATTTCGCTGTGAAAATGGTTAATAAGAAAGGAAAATGCATAAATCGATCAACACATTAAATTATGTTTAAAAAGAATCAAGGTAATGGTGCATCCTTGTAACAGGCGATCATGTAAACAAATTGCGAAACTTACAATGACTAAGAAAGAATAATAAATATATTATAAAGAAAAACTTCGTTTAAACACTAAATACATTATAAAAACGCTTTGAATAATATATTAAGTATATATTTTTTAAAAAATAAATAAAAATAAGAAACCTTTTTATCGTCCAAGATATCGCCAGACATCTTCCAGGAAAAAATATACGAGTCGGAGTTACAGTCTGAAAACAAAAGAGGAACTGTTGTGAAATTCAATTGGATTTGATAAGCGGACTGATAGTAAAACCGATTTACAACGTAATCGAGAAACAATTACCTTTAAAATATACAATAGAGAAATCTAAAGTCTTTTGGACTAACAAATTAAAGAAATGGTCAATTTTATCAGAATTTTTCTTTTCAACTTATAACCTGCTGATTTCCTAAAAGTTTGGCCTTGAAGTGATTTTAAATCAATGCCTCCATGATTTGAAGCGAAAAGAGCTTTGGAGACATTCACGAGATGGTACAAAAGTATAAAGCTAATTCACATGTCCTAATTCTCAAATGAAATAAATAACTGACGCATTTCAATCAGAAATATTATCGAAATTTATTTACAAGTATCCAGATCAATTTTTTTTTTTTGTTGCCATTACGTCATCTGTTCACAGCGAATTTTCATTTCGCCAGGTTATGTTTTTGTTTTGTAAACAAATTTCTTGAGCTACTAACATTACCATTTGTTTATTGTTATTAATTTGTCGTTGATTCTGTTGATCTTTTTTCCTCAATTTTATGATTTGTTAATGTCAAGTTTAGATTTCCAAGCTAATGTGTCTAGTATTGTGCCTGTTACTGTTCATATGAGTGAAAATGGAGATAAACCTACTATCGCTCCTTCTATAAGTACTAAAGAATTAAAAGGACGAGTTCGTATAAAAGATGAGAAGGTAATAACAAATATTTACATTTACGGCCAAGTGTAGCCGATGTTCTACTGATTTAATTACAATTTTTATTGTGAGGGATTCCTCCTTCCCACAATTTTATTGTGTGTCATTCCTCACCATAAAAATTCAAACAAAAAAGAAGTCAGTATGGAGTAAGTAATGATGGTAAAAGTGAATTGTATGGTGCTGTTTACAGAATCAAAGTACAAAATTAATGTTTTTGCCCCAGAATTTACAACGGCTGCTTCATGCTGCTCCGCTCATTGTCTGAAGAAAAACAACCCTGCTGCATGTAGACCAGGTAGAGGTCCAAACCGAAGTTCAAAATTATTTTAGGTTTTGATGGCACCGTACAGTTCACTTTAGTCGGAATGATAGTACTACAGTGGTATCTTGATTCTAAATATTGATATCTTAAAATTTTCAGTAAGTGAAAGTAATTTCTGTTTCCTTTGCTAATTTGAGATTGCAAATCATCTAAAATAGATATTTCGAAACATAACTCAAAGTAAAATAATTTTATACACTTGAATTTTGAGTTATTGAGCTTCATTTGAATTATTAAAATCAATCGAAAAATATTTAGCTACAGAAATGCAACTAATTACCTTCTAAAGGGTAACCACTTGGGGGTTTCCTCCTTCCTACAATGTATTGTAAGGGATTCCTCCTGTAAATCTGCACTATTTTGCCCATCAATTTATAATTGTCCGATTTATCTGCTTTAAAAAAAAAAAAAAAAATGGTGGTCCGCCCCATTGACATAACCACACTAACCAGCACCACGTTTCGGTAACGTGGTCCGCCATGAACATGTTAAGGTTGTAGAGTCTTCCCTTCCACATCTGTTTTCCTAAGCTACTCTCTGGCAATCTATCTAGCTACCCGAGCCTCTTTAGGCTGTGCAACTTTATGAAATGCACTATGTCTTGCTTATTAATAAGTTCTTTGCATCCTTCAGTTGACGTCAATTTCTCTCTCAGGTTCATAGATCCTTCTCAGAACATGAGGGTTAGAATATATTCTATTACAGTAAGTAGAGTTAGTTCCTTGTATTGTTTAATTTAATTGCTGTTGGGTCTAAAGGAAAAATTATATTCTCTTTTAAGTGATATTTCGATCCCTCCTTGAGTCATTCTCAAGCTGGCTGACTAGAAGATTACACTACATTGAAATCTTTAAATTAAAATTGGTAATTTTTAATTTTATTAAATCGTCTGATTCTTGTCAATTCCTCTGCCTTTAGATAGTGTTTACACCCTTAAAAATTCCTCTGCCTTTAGATAGTGTTTACACCCTTAAAGGTAGTATGTACAATTCTATTTCCCGTTTAATTCTTACTATCTGTCATCCTTCTTTTTACTTGCTTGTCAACTGTCCACTACACTATTTCTTTTGTCACGCTCACACTGGAGTGATAGATGGATTCTAAGTTTCTAGACAAAGAATGAATTGTTGATGATATAGTTTTAGATTGTAAGAATCAAACTAAAAAATGTTTTATTAAGTGTTTATTTTATTCCTAGAATATGTGAGGATGGATAGTAGAAAAGTTTCTTTGTTTTTAGTAAATTTTTCTCGATTTCTTGTTTATCACCCCAATTCTGTGAATATATATTATTATACCTACAAGTGACAATTCTAATTCAACATAGCTGTATAGGTATGCAAATATTACCATTAAGTCCCAAATAAATTTTGAAAGTTAAAGTTTGACTGTACTTAAGAACTATTAGGGGTCTTTCACACCAAAGATGCACTCTGCGTCCTGGTCGCAAGTGGCCTGTGCGTCTTGCATCCTTATGATGCATCAGCATTCACACCGAAGTGGCACGTGCTACTTGCATCTTCTTATATCTTTTGTTAGAACTCCTCAGTTAGTTCAATGTATTTGGATTTAAATGATGAATTATCAATCATCCGACTCTTCAGGCGATAAAAAAAAATGATCATGGAAATTTTCGATGATGGAGCGCGTATATAGACCCGCCAAATAAGGACACACGCTAATAAAACACCAGCCGGCTGGTTCTCGAGTCGCACGTGCCACTTGCATCTAGGATGCACGTCGCACGTGCTACTTCGGTGTGAAAGCTCTCTCAGTTATATAGTTACAAGATTTACAGTTATACAGTGTTCAAGATGCATGTATCTTGCCACCAGGACGCATGCATCCTGCGACTTGCGACTTCGGTGTGAAAGATCCCTTAGAATAACTAAACAACTTACTATGATTAAACAAGGAGAGNTAAGCAAAATCTTGGAAATTTCCCCCACCATTCATACGCTTTATCGGGATTATTCTCCGAATTATACGAGTTATAAGACGTTTATGTTCACCTCGAAAGGGAAAAAAGTACGTTATACTGAGGGGACCAAAATACATTGGTTTTATACCAATTATCAGGATTTTTTCAAGGGACTGGCGGTTTTATACGATTTATCGGGATATATGATATAACGGGATATGAAATACCGGGATTCTACTGTATTTTTGTTTTTGGTTATTTAGATTAACCGCTGAACTTGGTAAAAGTCAAGAGAGACTTAAAGGCTTAAAGAAACATTTGGAGACAGATGACTGCATTACTTATAGTGAAGACTCAGGACTTGATATCAAATGTAAATATTGCATTTCAGAATTAATTACCTATTTAACTTGATTTATAGTAAAAGTTTTCTTTTATTTGATATTAAATTACTTACTTGGTGCCATGACCAAGGGTCTGTTTGAAAACGTAAAAATTATGTATGGAATATTCAATTCTCTTTAATACTTACTCTGTAATACTACAGACCTTGTAGGGTCCTGACTTTATCAAGTGACTATCCATCCAGCAGCTTCCTAAGGTGTCACTTAAGTGTCCTCTTTTGAATGTTACCATCTCATAAATAACTTAGTCCTTTTTTAGTATATCTCGGGATCGCTCATTCACCAAAGTTTAATAATAATACACTTGCTACCCAACACAGTAGGATCATACTTGCTTTTTTTATGGTAATTCACCTTCCATCCTTTAGAAAGTTTTTGTTTCTTTTAATCTTAATTCTGCACAATTTGAGCCCTATTTCAACTTTCTTATGATAAATAGTACAGGCATTAAAATGGTGCCTGTACTATTTATCATAGGAACGTTGTGTTTTAATATAACGATAAATCTCGGACAGACTTTCTTCATTTAAGGGTTTGTTTGCAAGCCATATTTACCAACCCAAGCTCTTTTATTTTAGATTTACAGTTATACAGTGTTCAAGATGCATGTATCTTGCCACCAGGACGCATGCATCCTGCAACTTGCGACTTCGGTGTGAAAGATCCCTTAGAATAACTAAACAACTTACTATGATTTAACAAGGAGAGACCAACTTGAAGTAATGTTTTATTTCTATTTTGTTTTGTTATAGGATCATGGAGTCATTTCAGGGTCTGGGAATGCATTCCAGGTGTTGGATTCAAGTGAATCAGTGTGTTCAAAGTTCAGTAAAAAAAGTGGCAAGCCGAGTAGAAAATGGCTTGCTCTTGAAATTGACAAATTGTTTAAAGCCAATATGCAACTCAATCAACAGTTGAAACAACGTCAAGGCAAGTCTTAAAATTTTCCTTTTTTGTATAATTTTTATTATTTTTAATTCTTCTCACGGTGTCATCAAAAAAGTACTTATTTGGAACTGATTTTTCTTTTTTATTTATGTTAGTCTAGACTCAGATATGCATGAAATTGAATGAAACCAGCATCGTTATTCTAATGTTTATTGTTTATTAATGTAAATAAAACATTATGACACACCATGTACGTCATGCAGGCACAAGATGGACAATATATCACTGAATCAAAAAGATCCACCACTCTTTTGTGGAGAAAAGTTTTTACTTNCAACACAGTTGGATCATACTTGCTTTTTTTATGGTAATTCACCTTCCATCCTTTAGAAAGTTTTTGTTTCTTTATCTTTAATTATTATTATTTATATTATTATTTTTTTTTTACAGATGACAAAAAAGAGCTGTTGGAAGGTGAGCTAGGTGTTGTTTGGCCATTAGTGAAAGCGTACGATGAAAATTTGGCAGAAAAGGAGTCCTTAATTTCTAGCTTGAAACAACAAATGGATAGGATTGCAGACAAAGCCAAGACTGTTGTTGAGGAAAACATAGATTTACATCAGAGGCTCTCATCTCAACAAGCACAGGTACCACATTTTCCACATTTCTTAAAAATTTTAGAAAACTTTCATATAATTAAAAAATCTACTCATTAGTTTAGTTAGTGCGTTGACAGCGTGGGAAATCGAGTGACACACACATTGGCCAACCTCTGAGGGGACAAATAAAGCCACTACGTTTACCTTCTTATATGGTTATCCAGAGGGCAAATCTTGAGCTCTCATTGGCTCCCCCCCCCCATCATTTGCTAGTTTTTCCCTCGCTGTCTACGCACTAACTCTTGTTTGAGACAGACTGTAAATACATGTATATAAGTAGAAGTTTTTAGTTCTGACTTTGAAAATAAATATCTGCCTTTGCATTTTCTATTTAGAGTTTTTATCAGATTCATCAATGCCACTTTGTGTTTTAGGGAGAAGTGTCTTACGGTGAATATCTTCATCAGCAGAAAGAGCTTGCTCTTTTACTTGAACAAAATCAACTTCTGACTAGGCAAGCTAAACTACATCAGTCCAAACTTCAAGATCTTAGAAATGCATTCCAGTCTAACTGTATGTTTAACTAGTTAACATTTATTATACTCTGTTTTTATTTTAAGATAAGAGGTTTTCTATGTGGATCAGAATAAAAGAAGATGTATTTTCACCAAAAATAACTTAGGGTAAAGGTAACTTAGAGTTACAAATTCAGTGGGACAGAGAGGAGGGAAAAAAGTTGTAAATGAGAGATTATCATTTGGAGATACTACCTCAGGCCTGGGATAAGATATGAAACTCAACCCCTTTTTCTTAGAATGACAACTCCTCTAAAGCACCCAAAAATATTGGGACTTACACCTAAAAACACACGGGTATTTACGGGATTTTGAGGACTTACACCACCCTCAGAAGCCAACTTAATAGTGAATGAGGTTTATACCAGTTTTAAACTTAATACTCAACTCCTACACAAAGGCTCTATTCACACAAGGCAAAGCTCTATAGGACTTGGATACTCAGTGACCACCAACTTAAAATAAGTAACTAGGTGGTGCTACTCAGACAGAGATACTCCAGCAGGGTGACCCTGACTTGCCGCAACTCAGAAGCCTGGTGACTGTTGTATGCTGGTCTTCTAGTCTTTCAGTTGCCTTTTTTTAGTGGTTTGTTTGTTAACTTCATTTATTGCCTTTGAAAACTCAATTTACTCTGAAATCAAACCTCAGACAATGTGGTTGTGAGGGTAACTCAAGCTATGGTTGTGTGAGGACAACTACTGAAATGGTTCAGTCATCCATTCCCCTGGTTGTGAGGATTTGCGTGCATGTGAATTGGGCCTATCACTTTCCCATATTATTGACCCTGAACATTTAACCCTGTGACCCTGACTATTTAAGATTAGGAGAATGTTTTTTCCAATTTTTAGAGTAACACATATTTATTAATTTTTTATCTTATTACAGTGAAACCCCTGTTAACACTCCTCTATTAAGGACACCCCTGTTTATGGACATTTTTTACAGGCACCAAACTAAAAAATATTTTACTAACTAACCCCTCCCCAACGGACACCCCTGTATAACGGACAAAATTGGCAGTCCTGTCGATTCCGCTAAAGAGGGGTTTCACTGTAATATCAAATTTATGACTATTTCTCGTATTATATTCTAGTAACTGAAGTTTCTGTAGCGAGAGACAGTGCTATGGAAGAATTACAGCAAGTAAGAACAGAATTATTTATGCTTAAAGGGAGATTTTCACTTTTACAAGAAGAACATAGAGCTGCCCGTGAAGAATCTGAATCGAAAATACCAGTTTCAGTCCATACTGCTTCAATAAGCGAGTGTAAAAGGTTTGTTTTCACTCATTCTTTTCAAACATTTTAAAACTTTAAATGCCAACATTTGTTTTTAAATAATAATATACTTGTTTTTCAGGCTTTTAGAGGAATTGAAAAGCAAGTATGACGATGAAAGGGATATCTTGATGAGAAGGCTAGCAGGTTTAGAAGCTGGTAGACCTGAAATAGAAGGGAAACTCGTAACTCTTGCTTCTGAACGGGATCGTCTTATTGGTCAACTAGATTTCCTCGAGCAAACTACCAAGTAAATTCTTGTAATATTCTACATCTCTTAATTTATTAAAATACCTTATATTTCTTAGCCATTAAAGAGAGTGGCTTAGCTAAGTGATTAGCACATTTACTAACTAACTAACTCTCACCTAAAAACCAAAATCAATATCTCTGGGGATGGTTTGAATCCCAGAGTGGTATGACATGTTTTTTGGATGTGTGAAGTGTAAAGTGGCTGATACCCCCCCCCCCCCCCCTGGGTTTGACCAATGGTTGAACCTATGTGTTCTATTAGGCTGTTTCTTTAGGCCATAACCTCGCTTCACTCCTACTTTCATGAGCAAGACTGCTATTTTATTTTTATTGCTTAACACTTGGCCAGTTTCTGAATGAGGCATAAAATATCAGTATCATGTAGTCACATAGTTACTGGAACTTAGCCTGGCGCATTGCTGCACACTCATATGTATAAGTGTAATTTATAATTATTTTATATAAAAAAATATGAATAGTGAAAGACAGGTTTAGACTACTCATGATTTGTGAATTGATTTAATACATAAAACAAAAAAAAATTATTCATTCTAAATTTGTTTAGCACTCACAATATATTTTTTCCTTTATTTAGGAAATTGGAATTAAAATGTTTATCAACTGAAGACAAACTCATCAGAGCAGAAAAGTGCAAAGAAACTCTTAAAAATCAATTAACCGCGGCTGTTGCATTCTCAGGTATATTCTAATGTATTCATAGTTATATTTTAAAATAAAAAAAATAAAATGGTTGCAGTTATGTTGTAATGGTATATTTCTATTGACAGGTGAACTTATAAAAGAGCAGGAAAGGTTAGTTAAGCAATTAATGGAAAAGGCCGAAGAAGCTAAAATTGGATCTGGCCTTAACAAGAGGCTCCATTCTTTGAAATTACAAGTAAAGGNGTACCGAATGAACTGCATATGGTGGGGAGAGAACAAGGGGGTTAGAACTTATGGATGACGTTTTTAGACACGTTGATGTGTACAGTTGCACCATAAGTTGGCATGTTGCTGTCCTTTCATCAGGAGCGACGCTAGATCACGTCAACTACAAAAACATGGCGCGTATTTTAATTCAATGTCACATACGTTACCACCTTCTCACTATGAAATGTTATTAATATTAAAATTTAATTGTTGTTAAGTGATAGGTTTTTGGATTCTTATCTTAACGAGTCTAATTATTTTAGCTAATAATGATTTTTCATAGATATATGTATATTTTAAAATAGGTATGATTGTCACGTACGTTACCTGTCACGTACGTTACTTTTTAGAATTTTTTGGTAACTTAGTATGTGACTAATTTATAATTTTATTTTCAAATGAGTTTCTTGTCACGAATTATCAACATTTCACTAAAAAAAAGTTTGGAAGAAAAATTGGGAATTAATCAGGATGCATAGAACTCGCGTATAATTGCCTGAAAACATAATTTGGATAGTAAAGGGACCAGGATGTATCAAAAATGTTGAAATTTCCTAACTTTTATTTTTTTATTTTTCGGCATTTAGAAAAAGCCAAATGCCCAATTTATTTGAAAACGACCCTTAACTTCTTTACTCTAAATCTTGTAACCTAAATTTGACCCTGCAAAAATGAATGAGGAATAGGAAATTTTTCCTGACCACCTACAAAAAGCTGAAACTTTCACAGATTATGTAATTCTTATGACTTATGACAATAAAATATTCAGCCATTAGTTAATTCACTTGTTTTTGTTTGCCTCTAAATCTTGTAACCTAAATTTGACCCATTTCCCGACTACCTACAGGGCTGAAACTTTCACAGGTTATGTTGTTGAGAATGTTGGTAACACTGTTGAAGGTTTCTTGCAGGTCAGGTTACGGCGTGCTTGTTGTATGATTTATTAACATGTTATAATGAATAAAGTGTGTTCCTTTTCCTTTCATGCGTATTACTTTATCTTTTTATTACTTTATTTTTTTTATGATAATACAATAATAAGCCATTAGTTAATTCATTTGTTTTGGTTTGTCTCTAAATCTTGTTATCTAAATTTGACCCACTTTACAATTGCCTTGGTAGACAGATGATTTATTTACAATGATAATACAATAATCAATCATTAGTAAATTAATGAATTAATTAACTTGAAATTATTTCACTATGAAAATCTATTTATAGTGTGTCTTCAATTATTTTTATGGGTTTCACTGTAATATCAAATTTATGACTATTTCTCGTATTATATTCTAGTAACTGAAGTTTCTGTAGCGAGAGACAGTGCTATGGAAGAATTACAGCAAGTAAGAACAGAATTATTTATGCTTAAAGGGAGATTTTCACTTTTACAAGAAGAACATAGAGCTGCCCGTGAAGAATCTGAATCGAAAATACCAGTTTCAGTCCATACTGCTTCAATAAGCGAGTGTAAAAGGTTTGTTTTCTCTCATTCTTTTCAAACGTTTTAAAACTTTAAATGCCAACATTTGTTTTTAAATAATAATATACTTGTTTTTCAGGCTTTTAGAGGAATTGAAAAGCAAGTATGACGATGAGAGGGATATCTTGATGAGAAGGCTAGCAGGTTTAGAAGCTGGTAGACCTGAAATAGAAGGGAAACTCGTAACTCTTGCTTCTGAACGGGATCGTCTTATTGGTCAACTAGATTTCCTCGAGCAAACTACCAAGTAAATTCTTGTAATATTCTACATCTCTTAATTTATTAAAATACCTTATATTTCTTAGCCATTAAAGAGAGTGGCTTAGCTAAGTGATTAGCACATTTACTAACTAACTAACTCTCACCTAAAAACCAAAATCAATATCTCTGGGGATGGTTTGAATCCCAGAGTGGTATGACATGTTTTTTGGATGTGTGAAGTGTAAAGTGGCTGATTCCCCCCCCCCCTCCCCTGGGTTTGACCAATGGTTGAACCTATGTGTTCTATTAGGCTGTTTCTTTAGGCCATAACCTCGCTTCACTCCTACTTTCATGAGCAAGACTGCTATTTTATTTTTATTGCTTAACACTTGGCCAGTTTCTGAATGAGGCATAAAATATCAGTATCATGTAGTCACATAGTTACTGGAACTTAGCCTGGCGCATTGCTGCACACTCATATGTATAAGTGTAATTTATAATTATTTTATATAAAAAAATATGAATAGTGAAAGACAGGTTTAGACTACTCATGATTTGTGAATTGATTTAATACATAAAACAAAAAAAAATTATTCATTCTAAATTTGTTTAGCACTCACAATATATTTTTTCCTTTATTTAGGAAATTGGAATTAAAATGTTTATCAACTGAAGACAAACTCATCAGAGCAGAAAAGTGCAAAGAAACTCTTAAAAATCAATTAACCGCGGCTGTTGCATTCTCAGGTATATTCTAATGTATTCATAGTTATATTTTAAAATAAAAAAAATAAAATGGTTGCAGTTATGTTGTAATGGTATATTTCTATTGACAGGTGAACTTATAAAAGAGCAGGAAAGGTTAGTTAAGCAATTAATGGAAAAGGCCGAAGAAGCTAAAATTGGATCTGGCCTTAACAAGAGGCTCCATTCTTTGAAATTACAAGTAAAGGTAAATTGGTAATAGAACTAGAATATCTATCTATATTATTAAAAAGTTTTGTAAGCAAACGAGTTCAGTGAGAAGGATATATACTAAACTGAGTGTGAGAGTTTGGAGATACTTAGGGTTAGTCCGGGGGGAAAAGGGGGATCTTGAGAGTGATATATACTAAACTGTGTGTAGTCAGAGTGAGGGAGATATATTCGTCCAAGAAGAGGGGTTAGGGGTTAAGGGGGAGCTTGAGAGTGGTATATTATAATGTCAGCAAGAAAAGGAAAGTAGTGCGCCTGTCCCCACTACCTCAGCTGCTCTCCTACTTCCCTTCTCATTCCACAACTATGCACACACCTTGCAAAAAAAGATCGCTAAATCAGACTTCTCAGGACTTTCTACAGCTAAAGTGATATTTTACAGCATGTGTGTTTTTGTCATCATTGAAAAGAAACATGAGATCAATTTTAATTTTTCACTCTAGAGTGCCTCGACGCGGCATTGGCCGCTTTTTTGGGGGTTGACGAACGAAGCAAGTAGGGGGTGGAGCCCCCTAGTTTAAATAAAAACCAAGTCATTATTACACTCTTTTATTGAGCCTGCAAAAATGAATGAGGATTAGGAAATTTTTCCTGACCACCTACAAAAAGCTGAAACTTTCACAGATTATGTAATTCTTATGACTTATGACAATAAAATATTTAGCCATTAGTTAATTCACTTGTTTTTGTTTGCCTCTAAATCTTGTAACCTACAGGGCTGAAACTTTCACAGGTTATGTTGTTGAGAATGTTGGTAACACTGTCGAAGGTTTCTTGCAGGTCAGGTTACGGTGTGCTTGTTGTATGATTTATTAACATGTTATAATGAATAAAGTGTGTTCCTTTTCCTTTCATGTGTATTACCTTATTTTACAATTTAATATTGATGATAATACAATAATTAGCCATTAGTTAATTCATTTGTTTTGGTTTGTCTCTAAATCTTGTTATCTAAATTTGACCCACTTTACGATTGCCTTGGTAGACAGATGATTTATTTACAATGATAATACAATAATCAGTCATTAGTAAATTAATGAATAAATTAACTTGAAATTATTTCACTATGAAAATCTATTTATAGTGTGTCTTCAATTATTTTTATGATTTACAAGTTTCTTGAACATATTACATGTTACTCAAAAGATTTTTACTAATTTAGTTATTTCTACCTAGTCAGATTATCTAAAGTTTTGACTTTTGACACTCAGATTGGCCAACCTAAATTATGAAAAAAATAAAACCAATAGTTCTGCATGAGGGGTGGGGCCGGTTACATTTTTGTTTGCCTAGTTGGCCCCATCTTCTAGAATTCAAAATATTAACTTCTCATTGGCTCCCCACGGATTTTCCCGCGCTGTTAAAAGTCATAACTAGAGTTCGGATTTTGCATATTTTTTTTTTATTGCCCCAATTGATTTTTCTTTACGAATTATGACGTTTAGAATGCACTAGGCCACTTTAAATTCAAATTTAAAATTGCATATTTTGCATATTTCGGGCATTATTGCATATTTCCGGCATAAGTGCATATTATTGAATATTTTCCCATAAATATTCTACTTTTTGAGAGAAATTTCCACTCACTGAAGTCCATCTTTTATATCATGTTTCTAGTCAAAGATATATATTATCTAGGTACCAAAACCCTATTGAGGATTAGAAGTCATTCACTATGTAACGGTGCACGTACCCCTGTCTTAAGCTTCTGCCAGGACAAGGGGTTTACCCGTAACTACTGGTTGATACCCTCAGAAGGTTTGTTTTCTGGTTTTTCAACTTAATCCCGTACAAAGCTACCGCTGACGATTTATATATAAATAGAGCGCTGCCCTTATTATCGGATTAAAATAACCTTAATTCAGAGATTGACATTTATTAAAGCTTATTTCAGGGACCTTCCAAATATAATTGAAAAACTGGGTCCGATTAGGGGAAGACTTAGACAATAAATGGACGTAGTTCTCCACCGTAATCCGGACTGGACCACTATGGAGAACGTCACCCGTATCCTGGAAGGGGCGGAGGGTAGAGACAAAATAGAAGCTGACGTCGCTGCCCTAAAATATATTCCAGTAGTGTCGTGCGACGTTGTATTGAGAGAACGTTTTCATGTTTAAAAATGGTTCTTTCCAACCGCAGACGAAATTTTAAGATTACAAATTTAAAGGAAGTCTTAGTAGTTCAGACAAATTTTCTTACTGTTTCCTAAATTTAAGTAATTTATTAAAAATTCATTGTAAAATAGTGGTAAATTTAAATATATCATATAAAATAAAAGCATTTTTAAGTGCATATATTAGGAATAAGTGCATATATTTGGGATAAGTGCATATATTTGGGATAAGTGCATATTTTGAGTGCACATATTTGGGATAAGTGCATATTTTAGTGCATATATTTTTGGGATAAGTTGCATATATTATTTGCATATTTCGCAATTTTCATATGCATATATTGAGGTTTTTAAGTGCATATCGATCCGAACTCTAGTCATAACTTTAGATAATCTGACTGTAGATTTTGTGATTAACTTACACATTGAGTATAATAAAAGTCAAAGAGCAAACTCTTTTTTTTATCTTTTTTTTTGTCGCAATAGTTAATATTTTAATGTGCGAGTTCCTACCATTTGGTAGTTAAACATAAGTGAACTGTTGAGTTTATTTACTGTGGAAAACTTGGTTGTTTTTTTAAGATTTGAGAATGAAACTCATTTTATAATACTCAGGTTACATCATTAGAAATGTTTTCTAGGGCGTTGAAATGGAAGCAATTGAGCAGATGAGTCTACTAGATGAGAACCTCAGAACTCAAGTGGACTATGTTAGTAAAATAAAGGAGAACTATACTAAAGAAATCGAAAAGCTCAGAGAGGATATTGCCAAAAAGGAAGAAGCCATCCATTGCCTTGCTGAGGAAAACAAGTAAAATTCTCACTCATTAAAATTAGTTTTATTATTGATGTCTTAATCAGTAGAAGGCTCATACTCTATCTTTGTGTTTTTACTGTTTGCTTTATGTTGATCAACCCAACATTAGGTAATTGCCGGACAAAGGAATCGGCAACTAGATATAGGGGGTACATTGTTTCAAAATTTTAAACCTCTATAAAATAGTGTTTAAAATCAAGGTCAGTTTTAATAATAAGGATTAATTTAGGACTCCCCAATTAAAAGTTCTACATTTTTTTAAAAAAACAAAAAAACTTTATGTTGATAAAAAACCTGGGTTATTATTAATATACTTGATGGTGTTTCAATTACACGATTATTAAATTTTATTTACAAATAATATCAAAATAAGAGTAATTTCCATTTTATTTAGGTTTCTGTACAAAGTACAAAAAGAAACCTTATATAACGGCTCTGTCTGTCTTTCCGTTGGCTTGTTTCAATTCATAAACTACTATAGCTAGAAACATAAAATTTGGCACATGGGTGCATCTCGGCATTTTAGACAACTTGACCCATTTTAGAGTTTTTACTATTAATATTTCCAAGATGGTGTATGACTAAAAGAAAGTTTTTAGTTACCATGACATGTTATACATCAATTTAAAGGTCTTGAAGTGTAAAAAAAGAATATGCAACTATTAAAATTACACACGGAATATTTTCAAGATGGCGGGTGACAAAAAAAAGTTTCTACTTACCATGGCATGTTCATGTTATACATCAATTTAAAGGTCTTGAAGTGTAGAAAAGGAATATGCAACTATTAAATTTAATAATTTTAACTTAATCGTACAGAAACCAGCGATTATCGCCTCACGTACTTACGTGAGCCGATAATCGGGCTCGTAAAAACAAGCTCCGATAAAACAAGTAAGGCTCACTTACGTGAGCCTTACTTGTTTGTCTCAGTGGTGGAATATGGAAAAAGCGGTAAATGTAAAATAACTTACTTATTTACTAGCAGTAATGTTACATCTTCTTAACATTCAGCTATTAGTGACTTCATTCATTCAATTAGTTGTGTTGGCAGTGATATACTTTTGATTTGTATCCATGTCTATACATCTGAGTATCTAGATGCTGCTAACTCTAGGACAGTGGCTATGTTGCTCAAACCCACTTCTCATGCTCACCCTTGTATTTAAAACTAAATGTTTTTCCAT
Source organism: Gerris buenoi (assembly GCA_001010745.2). Lineage (NCBI taxonomy): Eukaryota > Metazoa > Arthropoda > Insecta > Hemiptera > Gerridae > Gerris > Gerris buenoi. Next base: position 264,379 of record KZ651442.1, on the reverse strand, counting down.
TGGCCGGAAAAACATTACGGAATCAATTTCATTGCTTTTAACTATATGTGTAAATATATTGAAAGATAATGTATCAAAATTTGCAGGAAGACTCAAGAAGAATTGGATATAGTATGGAAGGCGGCTACCAATGATACTAAGAACTCTTCTTAGTAACTATATTTTTAAGTTACATTTAGAAAACTCAACACAAGTGCTCTTGGAATTAGGATCTCACTAATTATCTAGTCAATTAAATAATACTTTTTTTTAATTTTATAAAAATTTAAAATAATTGTTTATTAAATAATTATTGCAATTGTAATTGCTTTTGTTACATCTTTTTGAACTACTTATAACATGAGTAATTATTGTTTAATAAAATTTTTTTTACTATTGGCTTTTATAAAATTTTGTATTGAAAAATAATAATAATTTTCCTAGATTTTTTTTATAATTTCTGTATTTTAAACAAGTACTATTTGTTAAAACAGGAAAGGTGTATGAATGGAGTTCAAGGGTTGGTGATTCAATTGGAAACACTCCACTCATACTAGTCAAGGAGGTAGTGTGCATAAAATTGTTTGACTAACATCAAGCTAGAATTGTGTTTTTTGGTGTCCTCTAAGCTTATGTGGTCATCTATGAGACATAGTTTGGCCATAACTGATCAAGTTAACCCATTCAACACACCTCCCAATTCAGGAACATACCAGTAGTTTTTTTTTTTTTTAATGATTACCAAAGTTAGATATTTATTTTAAATAAAAACAAAACTAATTTGTAAACAATAATTTTCAAGAATTAGAAGCAATTTTTTTAATTACAGCTTCCACTAGTTGCTATTTGTTAGTAAAAACCCACTCTCGGTGAATGCTTAGCATGGCTGACCCATTTAATCTGTTTTTACCAATTGTACTTCTTAGCCATGTTTTGATTCGGCGAAGGGAGCTAAATAAACGCCCGATAGTGTATATTGAGCAGGGCTGTGAAAGCAATAATGAAAAGCCTAATTGCCGACAAAAACAATTCGCTCTTTTTTAAAACTATATTTATGTCTGGCGCTTCCTGTTCCTGGTTCCACATTTTGAACCGCAAGTCCCTTTCTCCTTCTAAATTGTAGATGAAGTACTTTCATTCCATTGCTCCAATGAAACATCTCTCATCTTACTAGGATGGTAATTCCTCAATGAAAAGGCAGGCGATTTGTCAGCATAGAATCCAAGTAGGCAATCATCAGAGCCCTTCTCCAAAATTCGGATGGATTTTCGGCTTCGGCTGGAGGATTGCTATGCTTCTGTCTGCCAGGAATGCGAGTGGCGGTTATGTCTACATTTAAATGAGAAGCCATGTCACCTGCTTCTTTCAATATGCCAGTTGTGACGTTCTCAGCGTGTATACTCAATGCAGTTGTAGCATGTCAAGAATAGGCTGAATATGGTTGTTGCCTTTGACTATGTCTAGAGTCTTCGATTAAAGTGCATTTGCTACGGGTTCCAGTATAGCAGCATATTTAGCAATTAACAATTAATGCTACTGAGACAATAAATGAAGATCTGCACGCCGCTGCATGCAATTGATAAGCATTTTTTCTGCATTTCCCTCTTCAGCTAATGATTCCATTGCATTAACAATATCAACGAAATGATCCTTAAAAACAGGGATGCTTTTGCATTTCTCTGACCACCTAGTCTCACATAATATTGGAATATTGGCAATAAGCTTCCGTCGTAAAACAATCACGAAAAAATTTCATTATCTCCTTGATAGATCCTACGCAGTTTCAAATTTCTGGGATTACGTTTAAGTCGTTCACGGTAAGGTTAAGCCTGTGAGAGGAGTAGAAGGATTTTTTGCACTTTTTCTGCAAGATCGCCTGCACACCTCCTTCTATCCCAGACATGGTGTGACATCCGTCGAAGCCTAACCCCACACACTTATCAGGGTTTAGGTCTAAAGGCCCGTTTACACTTTGATTAGTGCGAGTGCTTAGTAAATTTTGCAAGTGTTTAGTGATTAGTGCGAGTGCTTAGTAAATTTTGCAAGTGTTTAGTGATTAGTGCAAGTGATTAAGATGTCGTTTTATTTTGAGGAAAATTTTATAATTTATTGAACATTTTTTTTTTTTTTATTAATTTTTTTGTGGGAGGGGTAGTGTTTTGTTGATTTTTGACACATTGTGACAGTTTTTTGACCAATCAATTAAACAT
>KZ651442.1:229323-252629 GCA_001010745.2 Gerris buenoi | reverse complement strand
TTTTTTTTTTTTTTTGGTTTAAGTTTAAAAACAAATTTGCACAACGATAATTTCACACAATGAGCAATATATAATATTATAAGTAGAAATTAAATAAATAAATGATAATAATAATTGGAAACAACTATATTAATTAACAATTGAACTAAGTTGAAGTAAAAATAGTTAAGAGATTGATCGGATGTAATGTGGCAAATAAATGCACAGAGAAATGTGGCAGACGAGGTCCTTGGTTGAAGTAGTGGAAGAGGGTGGGTGGAATCTTCACTCTACCTTCAACAGCTCCACGTCGAAGATCAAGGTTGCATTGGGAGGGATCGTGTGTCTCAGTCAAGAAAAACATTTATCAATAGAGAAAAATGACAACAAACAAAATAAATAAATAAAATATAATAATAATATAATAACAGTAAAATCTGTTAATGTGACCACCTGTGTAAGGTAAAGCTTGATTGCTTCTCTTAGGTCACCGAATGACCATTTCTTATATCCTAATTTGAGTATGGAGACAACCTGCCTAGTGAATACTTTTGGTTGGTCCCTAAAATTCTCTATCCTTAGAATACATAAACTGTAGTGCAAACAGTATACATGGTGCCTGAATGACAACCCTCAACTACAATAGTAGTGATTATGACACAGGGTCGTCAAATCAACCATATTAACATGCATACAATCGCTCTACTAAGTTGCTACTTAATTACCACATAGTGCTAGATGAACACTATAAATACCCCTTCCCTTAGAATACTTAAGTGAGAATGAGCTCATATAAGTTGACCATAATAAAAGTGAATATTTTTTAAAGGATTAAGTAGTCTTATAAACTCATTGAATATCTCTGTAAATGTCAGGGTTGTCTTTAAATACACACCAATTTCAGATCTTTTCATTATTTAGAACTTTGTCGACTGAGATAGTAACATGCTCACCTAGGTAGCACAACTAGACTAAAAACTACATCTTAACCCACAATCTAGAAACCAACATGTTAACCATTTATCTCAGTTTTTTAACACAAAATCTACGAGCCTTTTTTGAAGTTCCTAAATAATTTGACTTAAGAAACGACATTTTAATGTCTTTTTCTGAAATAAACATTCACTTATTTACTTCAGACTATTTTCTAAGTTACACAAGAACATTTTTTTAAATATTAAATTGCTTAAACTAATCAGTAATCATCTAATGCAGTAGAGCAATTATTAGTTAGTCCTTGTGCAAATTCTGAAAATAGCCAGTGTTTAAAATTATTATTGGTTGAGTGAAAAGGATATACTCCAGGGTGCCCTCGACTGCCGTAAGCAAAGTCAGGAGAGCAGGTAAGCTTAGCACGTTGTCCAATACACATCTGCAACAAAAAAGGTAAAACACACAATTAATTTTACTTAGTAACTTATACTTGTGTATTTAAAACATTAGTGTCCATTTTACTTAATGAACCACATACTTTATATTCACAGACAAAAAATTAGATGGCCAAAGATCTTTTAGGTTGCTTTTCCGATTAGACCAGATCCTTGTAAGAGGGTTCTGCATGATACACAAGGAAAAGAGTGGCGGAGTGCCAGAGGGATTCGATTCACTTGGGATCTGATCCTAAGCCGCCTTAGCAGAACGAAACCACACTTGATCAAAACTCGATCAATGGGTTAAGTCTAAATAAATAACTGACTTCCTTTATTCTTAAAACATTTCAAATTTCTTTAACTGGGTCGAAGTAAAAATAAATAAAATACACAAACCTGAGCTACACCCTGGTCCCAGCCTTTGATCACTTCACCTTTTCCAAGTTTGAATTTAAAGGGAACTCCACGGTCTCTTGAGGAGTCAAACTTAACTCCATTTTGGAGGGTACCTAAAAAACAAAAAAATATTTAGTTATTTGTTATACTTTAAATAACTTTTAGTTATGTCTTAAGGTATTATAGCAGTAAATGTATTTAAAGCATTCAATCTGCTCTGGTGGATGTTGATCCAATAACTACCTAATTACAATGTCATCAATTGAACATTGTATTACAGTAGGGAAACAACTAGAGTTAGTGCGTTGACAGCGTCGGAAAAAATAGCAAATGGGGTGACGAGCCAATGAGAGCTTGAGATTTTCCTGGACAAAAGGTCGGGCCAACTAGGCAAAGATAAATGTCTCTAGTGGAGGGGAGAGGTCATCTGGATAAACGCTGCCCCACCCCTATCCACAGACCTAGTGGCTTTATTTTTTCCCCTAGAGAGGTTGGCCAGTCTGTGTGTCACTCAATTTCCCGCGCTGTCAACGCACTAACTCTAGTTGTTTCCCTACTGTAGAACACGTTCTAAAAAAGTAACCAAATAAACACAATATTTTCAATTTTTTTAATACATCTTAAGTGAATGAATTTGAGAAGTCAGATGTTCAAATCCTGGCATCAATTTTTTTTTTTTTATCAGACTGTACAGTAGAACTTCATTAAAAATGAACTAATAGGGGCTACTGGTTGCTCTTTGTAATCAAAGTCCAGTCAATAACAAATAATTATTTAAAATAATACAAAAGGGTGACATACATACATGAAAATAAGAAGTAAAAATGCTCAAGTATTGTGCATGAGAAAAAAAAAAAAAAAAAAAAAAAAAAAAAGAAAGAAAAGAAAAGAGAGCGATAGTTGAAGAATACTGAATAAAACAGAATGCACCAGATGCAGGGTCTTGGGGGGCAAAAATCATGGAATTTCATAGAAAGACTCATCAGGAGCTGGTGTCAAACGGCAATTCATTTGATTCAAACAAAAATTTGTCTTAATTGGAAATACAGATAAAATTTGACTTTGTTTTTTTTAATATGTGTATTATATTTTTTTGCCTTTTTATAGTAAGGTTCTACTGTATATTAGACATATGTAAGTCCAGACAAATTCCTAATGGTAACTCAAGTCTCTAAATATTCCCTTACTACATTTTTATCTTATCTATCATAGATAAAATAAGGAAAACAAATTGGCATTACGCTGGTGTTTTATATTTATGAAGGTTATTAAATATTATTCTTAAATTAATTTTTTTATTTAATTAAATGTATGATGAAATAGGAAAATTACCTTTAACATTAGGTAAATAAATTTTAATGGAAGTAATAGAATTTACTCGAAAATAAAATGAAATTGTATAATTTGGAAAATAAAATGAAATTTTTTTGTTTCAGTATTGCTAAAGAAAGCTTGTAAATAATAAATAATAGACCATGTTTCTATTTCCTCTTCCGATAAAGTAAATTATCATAAACCAAACGTTCAAGATAAGATAGCAATACACAACTGTGAAAGTACTTATACTATAAACAAACATTACATGTGAAAAAGTTATTTTGTAAGTAAAACTATAATATGAGAAAAACTGATTTTTTCATTTATTGATTTTATTTTATTATTATTATTTTATTTTTTTTTTTTTTTTTGTTTAAGTTCCATTCAACAGGTAAGTTTATTAAAGAATGGTGTTTTTTATCCAGCCACTATACTCATTTACTCAATGAGATTATCAGCATGCAAAATGTCTCATCTCTCTGGGATTTGAACTCACATCCCGGTATACCATACCTTGGTGTCAGAGTCTAGTGCACTAACCACTCGGCTACACCATATGTTCATATATATGCATAAATATATTATACTAACCTGTATAATGGACGACCACTGTCTGTCCGGTCTTGGGGTAGGTCATACCTGAGAAACAGAAAAAAATAAATCAGTTTAGAAGAATCTTTGTGGCTCAACAAGTGTTAAAATATAAAATATTGCATAAATCATCTAATAATAAACAATGTATGATGGTTCATCCAACAAAGCGTCCCATAAAATTTTATTTCATAATTTCATAACTTACTTCACAACAAAAAAGTTTTTTTGTCGGTGATTTTAAAATGAAATAAAATGTGTGTAATAGGTACAAAAGATGGGAATAAGCGTGTTAAAGGTATACTATTTATTTATTATAACTTATGCACCACATTTTTTTTCTAAAACACTTAGACAATATCGAATAAGAGTTCCGCTGTTGCTCAATAGTCGCAATGTTAGTAAAATGGCGGTGTGCAACACGAAGGCATCTATGTGCCAAGTGACTTCAAGGCCAACTTAGAAGCAAATATCAAAACATCGCTTGCTTCCATATAGTGAAATTGACAAACTATAAATCAAGGACATCGTTTCAATGACCCTGTACTATAATTAAATCCACTATCCTAAAATATTGCCAACATGTCCATTATAAGGATATAAACTAGTTAAAAATTGATTTACAATGTTATCAGAAGATATAAATGCCTAGGTCGATATAAAAGATAGTATGAAGTACTGAATCCAGAAATATGAATTGTTAAAATAACACATAGGAATGACAACTATCAAAATAACAATGGCTGTTAAACCAAGAATTCAATTTAATGTCGAACAATAAAAGAAAAGATAAAAGTTAGCCTCAATTTATTTACACTATGAAATAACTATCTAATAAGGAAAGTAAAAACTCTAATTCAGAAACTATTAAAGAGAAAAAGATTCATTTTAAGAATTATATATTCTTTTTTAAGTAAACAATTTTAGAACAACAGATGGTGGACCCATATATTTTTAATTTACTTATTTTCTGTATTATTTGCTATTTGCATCAATTCAATGCTTCAGAACTAGTTCTTGATATACATTAAAAGTACACACAAGTATGATTTTGTTTGAGTTGTACCAACAATTCTCATTTTACAACATAATAAATAAAATATTATTTAAATATCATATCCAATTATTGCTTTGTGTATGATACTTGAAGAACTGTGATAACAGTATGGACTAGGCGTGTTATCAGTTTATGACATTCAGTGTCATGACGGCTAGGGTCAAGCAGTTTCACGGCATTGAAGTGCGAACAACGCTTTATGCAATGTATAAATGATAATTTCAGTCTGCTTAACTATTAAGACAAGGAAATATTTTCACAAAAAAAAGTTATTTTGGGAGGGTAACCAAGTAACTGGCCTGATAAATACGATAAATTATCCAGTACACAAATGTAATTTGGCCAAAATGTCTTAACTTAAGGGAAACCTCTTGATTTTAGGTTTTAGACAAACAACTGACCATTGGGAATTTGAGTTTCAGATCAGAGGAGAATGAATTCAAATGTAGCTCTATTGATTTTTATTGTGTAGTTATTCAATGCCAAAATCTGACAAGTTTATCTGGGACTGGCTAAGTTATGACATTTCTCCTCTGGAAAATGTTTACAATCTTGGTGCAAAATGGTGCGTTTTAAGAGTATTTGAGGCTAATTTTCTTTTTGGGATTTGTTCATGCTTGGGATTTTTATTTGAAATTTAAAAGTTTCATCAATAAAGTTTAAACAAAATTTTATGTCATGTTTTTAAAACATTTAGAATTTTTTTCACAGCATCATAGTAGGCCTAGGCCATGACTAAAAGTAAATTATTGCTTATAAAATATAAATTAACAAAAACAGTAAATTAAACAAAAACAGTGCGTTCAAAGCAAAATTACTAAGTTACCTTTTCCCAGAAAGTGTGGGGGGCGACTGCCCCCCCCTAATCGCCGCCACTGAAAACACACAGGATAGAAAACTAGCGTATAGTTTTTGCTATGGGTATAGTAAACTAGCATTCATGCCCACATGAGCTCTAGTTTTAGTCAGCTATACGTATAATTTACTATCCTATAGTCGAACTATACGCTATACAGAAGTATTACTATACAGAGGGGCCACACGAGAAGGAATCAAAACTATTAGAGGATTTGTTGTTATATTTTAAGATTTAGTAGAATTCAATTGTTGATTAACATTTTAGTGAAAAAAGGTTGTCGCTTATAAACCTAAAAAAAAATGGAGGCAAGAAGAAAGGAAAGGTCTGTTTGGACAAAAAAATGGATTATGCGTTGTGATACTGAATAAAATTTTGTTGTATGAACTTCGTGCAGGGGACGAAAATTGCCATTGCAATTTTTTATATAACTAAACAATTTATCAGAGACCGAGTTTCATCCCGCGACCAAACGACTTTTCCTTCATTTTTTGGCATTTTCTTTTTAAGTTATATTAACTTGTATTAATAGTTAAGTTATATTCTAATGTATTACTAGGCATCGCGTGGCTCTATCATTGAAGCGATGCTATTGTAATAAATATGTATTGAATATTGAAATAATTGATAATCATGAGTCATGGTGAATTGATAAGAGATAAAGGGTATGATAGTAGTACAGCGGCTAGTAGTAAGGTAACCACCCTGCATTCTTACTATTCCTCTAACCACCACCACCTTTTCAATTATTATAAAATGTATGTATGTACAATTGTTATTATGTATGTATGCATGTTGTTCACTTCACTACGAAAAAAGGCCTGCTGGTTTAAAGTTCAAATTTTACATGCCTGTTTCAATTGTACTTTAGACGTTGTATAATGAAGTTTTATTAAAATCGTTGAGTTACAAGTAAGATCAGTGGCGGATTAAGGTTGTCATCTAGGGGGTGGCGATCTGACCCTCCAAAGGGTTTCGGGTGTATGGAAAGCCCTAAGGAAGGGGGGGGAGTTCTTAGGATTCTTCCCCCCACCCCTGACTGCAGTACAATATCTTAACCGTAAGCCATGGGTGTCTTTAGCAGTTAATTATTGTAGGGTGCATATAGCGGGGAGTCCAGGGGTCCTCCCCCGGAAAAATTTGAAAATATGACCTCTGAAAACAGCGCAAAATGCATTTGTGAGGTAAAATTTGATTTTAATACTTAGTCACAAAAGGGTCACTTTTGGCTCGATTATATTATGGTTTAGTTTATTGACATGAACACAAGTACATTTAAAAAAAAAAAATAATAATAATAAAAACTTAGAAGTATATAGTTATTGTAAAGTTGTGTACCTAAACATTCCCTTTGTCTAAAATACCTAAAAAAAATTTCGTTCTTGAGAACGAAAATGTATCACAGTTTGTTACATTCGGTAAGCTCGGAAGCAAAAGGGGGATTTTTAATATTTTCGTTTTATATATCTACGAGACATTATGCCCATGAAAACGGACCTAATTTTATACTTAAAAGAATAGTTTAATTAAGTAAATTAATTTAGATAAGTTATTATATCTATTTGAAGACCATCGAATAAAAAAAAAAAAATTCTTTTCGAATCGAAGAAACAAAATTTTTGCTAAAACTACGCATCTAGCATCTATAAACTATTTTATAAGTTTCTATTAAAAACTAGGACATTTTGGCGTGTCGAAAATTGTTTTCGGAAGACAAGTTCGGGATTTTAAGTCCAAAACCGGGATAACAAAAATATATAAAATTTGGTATTCGTTGGCANCGCCCCCCCCCCCCCCCCCTTTAATCCGTCACTGAGTAAGATAACTGTAAAAATGTTGTTCTCTACTTTGATTGTTTCCGCTTTAATAGTTTTAACGATCTTAATTAATTCATTGCGGTGTCGCTTTAGGTTATACTATAAAATGTTATTTGAAAACAAAAGTTTGTCTCATTGAATAAACAGTTTAAATTTTTTTCCTGTCCTCTAATTCCAATTATAATTTTGAAGCGCATGTTTACGCAAGCGTCGCGCGCGAACGCTTTGGCAGACAATGTTGTCTAACGAACTCTTCCTGAGCATTGGTAAAATGAACATGTTTCCCAAATTTCATCAAAATCGGTCAGCTTTTACTCAAGTTATTGTCGTACGTTTCAGACACACACGGAGCACATTTCGTTTAATGTAGAAAGCTCGCTACTCTTGCTTCAATTATGTGATTATTATATACTTAATAATTGCTGTAAAAAACTAAAATTAAAATCGCAAAAAAGAAAAATATAAGTTTATTATTTATAACCTTCACTTTTGTTATTTAAATTAATGCCTGAATAAACTAGAAAAAAACGTAGAAAAACTGCTAGAGCTATCAACTATACGCTATCCGTTCTTGTTGGTATAGCTGCAAGTTTTCGTATAGTCTATAATAAAGGTACTATACTATAGCTAAAAAAAACTAGCGTTTAGTTGAACTATACGAGTAGTTTGGACTATACGAATCGGTCACACAGCTATAGTCACACTATAGCAAAACTATACGCTAGTTTTCTATCCCGTGTGTTTTCCCCTTTAGTGTGCAAGATTCCTTTTTTGGTTCAAACAAATGACATTAAGAGTCGCCCAATTTTATATTGCTAAAACAAATCCCCATTTATAAAAAATAAAAAAATGTACTTCCATAAATAATGTATATAGCTTGACATAAATGTTGTTATCTACCTTGCTGCTACCTGAGTATTTGAAACCAGACTTCATTTTAACTCTACTAAATGTATAATTTTCCTATTTATATCATTCAGAAATCCATTATGTCCAATATTTTCAAATGGAAGCCTTAAAAATGGAATTTTTTTAAGGCTAATTCGGATTGTAAGTGCCAACAAAATTTCTTCGAGTTGGACCTCTACCTGGTTTGTATACAGGAGGGTTGTTTTTCTACAGGAAATGAGCGGAGCACCGCAAAGCAGTGCGGAGTGGCTATTGAAAATTCAAGGGTACACAAAATTTAGGTTTTTAATTTAATATGGGGGATTTTATCACCTAACCTCAAAGTGGTGGCAAGTACAATCCGAATTTACTTTTTTTATAAACTACATTATAAAATATTGATTTCAACCAGGCATCAGACATGTTAATTATATCTAACACTTCTAATCGTTAAACCTTTAAATGTTCTATCTTTAACACCTTGATGATTTTATTTCTTAATAGAAACTATATGATACGAATAATTAAACGACAGCGGATTTCAGCGCTGGAGTTAATACACATGGAGACATCCACACATGGCTGGTAATAAATACAATAATATTCTAAAGTTAAAAAAGAAACCCTTTAGGTAATGTGGGATGCATTAAAGTTAGCTATAATAAATGTTAAAGAAAGTTTAGGAAACTAAAAAAATAAATAAAAGCGGTGATTAATATTAAGGTACTTATTATTATTTATAAATAATACTTTTATAAAATAGGGAAAAATAAATAACTAAATTTAAAAAAAACATGTTTCATTGGCAAAATAATATAGACAAGTAGGGAACTAGGTAACATGTTTAGGTGGAAGTACAGGTAAATTTACAAAGGTAGCATCTAAGTATGGTAGCAAGGGGTCGCCAGGGTTAGGTACAACACATATTAACCCCAGACACAATCGATCGCACGAGTAGTGCGGTAAATGTGGCCTTAAAATCAAACCAGCACATAATTTTCCAATCAAACACGTTCGAGTTGCTACCTTGATATGCAAATGAGTCGGATTAATTAACACCGCGTCGTAGAAAACAACAAACGCAAGCGACAGTAAACATTCCTAAACTAAATACAAGAAAACCTTAAAAAAATTACTCACCATCGCCCTCTTGGATAGTATCAACGGTGACAGGCATTGTTCTCTTACGATATAAATACGGGGTAAATGCTTAAAAAAATCTATTCGGCTAAAGAGTTCACTACAAAACTACCAACACACGACCGGCAGTGGACCAGAAAATCTAATATGGCGGAATCACATTGAAATCTTTAGGGTGGGGGAAGTAAAAAAGTCGAAGACAAAAGCAGTGTTGCCATGCATTCACAGATTTTCTATACCTAAAACAAGATTTATAATTTGAAATATTATAAAAAAAATAAAAATAAATTTGATCTCTATGAATAAACTCCGAACATTTCAAACTTTAAAAACACTAAACAAATTAAAATATATTAGGAATAGAAATATGATTCTTTATTAAAATTGAATTATCGATCAAACATGTAGTTGGAAGTCAGACGACCGAATGTTGAACAGTTGCTATTTGGAATAAGGGATGGGGCCAAAAAAGAAGAAGGGCGGAAAACCGTCCAGTCCGGAAGGAAAAAAGAAAGCCGAACAATTGGCAAAGTTGCAGAAAGAACAAGAAGAGGAACAGAAGAGGTTAGAGGAAGAAGAAAAGAAAAGGGCTTTGGAAGCGGCTAAAGTACTCTTGAGAGAACAATCCAGAAGAAATCAGCTGCTGAAATCCAGTTGTCATTGGTTCAAGGAGCTGACTAACATTGTCGATAATCTTGCTTGGGAAAAGAGAAAAGAACTTGAATGGGTAAGTTACATCAATTGTAAAAATCTACCTATAGCCTCCGACATACCTATGATAAATACTTATTTATTTATGTTAAAAATGAAAAAAATTCTTTGGAAGGTAGACAATTGTTTCGAAATGTCACCGAAACTTTTGGAACTCATCGAAACCTTAGACGATTATGTAGAGAATCCTCTTGGAGCTAGCTTCAGGAGAATTGAAAATTGGAAGGAGGTGAGAGACGGTTATAGGGACGCGGTTCAGGAAGGAATAGATATGATGTGTTACTACCTGCTTAGAGATCTAAACCAAAATTTGACCGCCATCGACCTTTGGACATACGAGTTTAGAAAGAGTTGTCAAGATTTTTTCGTCGGTCTTTGGGCATTCGGTGAGTATCCAAAGCTTACAGGCTACCCGGATCACAATTTTGACGAGGTCGGAATGCAAATTTCTTTACCCGAAGATTACGTAAACAGGCCCGGCGTCTTAAGAGTAATGAAAATTAAATATAACCACCTTAATGATCGATGTATCACTAATAATTGTCCCACATTGCCGGACGAATACAATACGGACTTCTACACCAGTGTAACAGAATGGTTTTTGGCACGAGTGCGGCTTACTGAAAACTTTAAAGTAATTAAGCCTGTGGATGTCAGCACGGACCCCTGGTACGACGGCATGTTTTTTTGTGATATCATTAGTTCCGGTATTCCTAAACCCGGTGGATCAAAGGTTACTTTAATTTACAACCTCGGTAAATACAAAGGACGCCCCAGCATAGAGAGGGGAGCACCCGCAGACGACGGCGATCAATTTATTATGAGAAACAGTCTCTATCTGAATCAAGAAGAGTTAGAGCCGACTGTTCCTGTACCAATAGGAAGCATAATCGACACCATCCAAAAGATAAATGAGGCGAACTTCGACATTAATTGTGATGATGAAAGAGAAGGGAACATTAAAACAATAGAAGAATTAGTCTTACAATATTTACGTTCTACAGACAAAAAGGGCGATCGAACGAGTAGAAATGCCGATAAAAAACCAACCGAGAGGGACGACCAAACGCACGTTGACCAAATACTCGAAGAAATGGATACAAAATATACGGAAAGGATTTTATGGAAAAGATTAGAAACGGAAGTTGATGTAGGAGAAATAAACTTGAGACGATACAATGTAATAGGAAATCTCTTCAGTGTAGAACTGTTTCATCTCCCTGAGCAAGAGATCCTACTGAACGACATATCTAAATTAAGGACCATAAAGGGTGAGGCTGCTCTTGAGAAAGTGGACTTCAACATCAAATACATACCTCCGACAATAGTGGAAGAGAAACATGAAGACGACGAGGGAAAAGAGAGGAAAAAGGATATCATTTACAAACTGATGAAGGTTACTGTCGCCCTAGAGGAGAATTGTCTGTGGTTCGAACCACCGACCCTTGTACAGTGGGACCCCGAGAGAGAACGCTGGTCAGATGAGTATATAGTCGCAGCGAAGTTTAACGAAGAAAAACAGAACTTCTCATTTAGAACTGGAAGATTAGGTGTATTTGGTTTCATGATACCTCGTTACGGCAATCTACCTTATCAGACATGGGATCTCAGGCCGGAATCTGAGGATACAATACTTTTTAACCTTACCGCTTCCACAGTTATAGTAGATTTTAAGATTAAGAAAGATCAGGTATGCATAGTACAGATCCAGAACGCTCCGAGTTCCGTTTTGGATCATCTAATAAACGTTTATTTAGATCCTCCCATACTCGTTAAAAAAATGAGGAGATACGGTCTCGACTTGTTTCCTGATTTCGATAGCTTTCATTACGTGGAAGGATCGACTTACAAAGACATTCACCTAGAAAATCATACCTACGCCTGCATGGCTTTATTTTCCAGTGCATACAATTTTTCTTGGTCAAGATGGAACTCTTTTTCAGGAAGAAATAAGTTAGTGTTTCAACTCAGAGAAGCTTTTGACAAGAACGCTACTGCCAACTATCAGATGTTCTTGGCTTCGACGGAACGTGCACTCATAGTTGATTGTACGGAAGTTAGCCCATCTTTTTCGGAAAAAGGTATAGAAGGGATGGACTTTTACCCGGATCTGTATTCTCTTGTGTGTTACCACTCATCTGACGCCGCCAAGAAAAGGATAAACTCGACGCACCCTTACTTAGTTCAAACTGTCTTCACCATGCTCTCTTCAACTAGATTCTTCACCTTCTCGTGAATTATGATACTGCCCAAAATGATCAAAACAATTTCCTATCGTTACTGTCCAAAATTGTCAATATAATATCCTATTTCTATTTTATTCAATTTTGATTTGTATCTCCAGAACTGTTTTTATTCAACCATCTGACATCCATAGAATCGAGCACTAAATTAGTGAGGCCAGAATATTTTAAAGAAAAATCGGTCCGAGAAAACTCAGAAAAACGTTCTCATGAACGAGTTCATAATTCCTAAGCCCAGTGTTTTCCATTTATTAGTTTTCGTATTTTCTTATACGTCAACGCCCAACGCCCTTAAATTTGGAGCTAAAAGTAATTTCTCGATTTCGCCTCCAAGTCCGCAGTATCTGTACTGACTGACTTTTTATAAAAATAACATTTTTGGACTCAGGGGACCCCAAAACGTATAAATCCATCAAAAATTATTTCCATTATTTAAAAGTTTGCCTTTATATTTTTTTTCTCTCGTATCCGTAATTTAAATACAATTTATTGTCTGGAGCGAAAATTTGGTTTTGAGATTTTGACGAACTTACGTTTTGAGGTTTCCTGAGTTGAAAAAATTGGTTTTTTTTTATAAAATATCTGGTGGTCGTCTGTGTTGTCGGTGCTCATGCGTAGAGCCCATAAATTACTGTGGTGATTTTGATGTAATTTGGCATGCAGATTCAGAAAAATCATATCCCGAGGCGGAATTGAGAAATGAAAACTTGGAGGTGCTACTCCCCAAAAACATTAAAAAAAGTATTAATTGAAAACATTTCCGACGATTTTAATTTAAAAAATCTATATTGTAGTCTATTTAAACACGAATCTAACCGTATAAAGTTCTTTTCTCAGGAAAACTAAAGTTTTTATGAAAATAGTTCACAGAAGGTGGGACCAAGTTCGATTCCCCACTGGGGAAAAGTTATGTTTATGGTAATTGTATGTGTTATTTTTTAAATAAACCATACAACCTTATTTTAAAGAGTTTAAGAAGCATCCATCACTAATTTCAAGAAAAAAAAAAATCGGGTACCTGGTACCTCGGAACTTTTCCTCAGTTTGGAGGCACTAGACGTTCTTGACGTAGGTGAAGTCCTATATAAAAATAAAAATGTTACTTTCTAGCGGTTTATGCTTCAATTTCCTCATCAGTAATTAGTATTTTCTTAAGTTTGTATATTTTCTTGGAGGCTCTGGGGGGGGGGGTGGCTTTAGCCCCTTCAGCCCCCCCCCATGGGTGCGTCATTGCGTTTAACGTATATTGGTATTTGTTCCTTAATTTTTACCGGTTCCAACGTTATGCTAGGTGTAAAACACGTATTTATACTTTAGGCTTCGGCATTATAATATAACCGTCTAAGTTTCAAAATTAAAAAATCGATAACTTCAAAATAGCGGCCAATATCAAAATTCAATTTTGTGGATATATTTGTAATACATTTGTGCCAGAGGTACATTTGTGCCAATTTTCAACTCCTTCGGATCACTTTTCGATTTTTTGCAATCTCAGAAAACTGGGTTAAAGACAGCGGCAAATGTTGATTTTCCGGGCGGCACAACTTGAAGAAAGGACTGATTTTTCTATCAAGTTTCAACACTCTAGGTTAAATACTCGTACCCTGCAGGGTATTTAATTAATGCAGGGTATTTAAATACCCTGCATCGTATTTGCAGGGTATTTGTTATCGTAGCACCCATGGGCGCTTCGATAACACACAAAAATACAGACATACACATACTACTATAATGTATATATCGCTTTTAAAGGTTTAAGTTAAGAATTTCATGTCAAGGAAATTTAGTTAAGGAACATTCATGTCAAATTTTATGAATAATAACCATAATATGTAGATTTTTATGAATTTAAGGAACACTAATTCAAAATTTGAAGGAAATCGAACGAGTTTGGTCGTAACTGCATACCCAACATTATTTGCAGACGAAATGCCAGGCGGTCTGGTCTAGTTTGGAGAAGATAAGTTGAATCACATACCTCACTACAGTCGGTCAATGAGAAAGTAAAAATACCAGTTACCAGACAGGATTTGTTGACACCGCAGAGATGCGTGTAAATGGACTCTAATGCTGACAGTCACAGTAGACTTAAGAACTCTATATAAGACCTTTTTTTATAGTATTCTATAATTTAATGCTGTCTACTGTCTACACATATAACCGATTTACAAAATACAAGGGGACGATTGCCAACTTAGGCCCGGATTTTTGCCGATGGAATTAAATTAGGAAGCTTAAATTAAATCGGCCTCTTTACAGGCGTGGCCCGGATTTTTGCCGATGAAACTAAAACTGGAAAAACTGAAACTGAAAAACTGAAACTAAAATTAAACACTAGACTGGCCCGATTGTCGCTGGGCCCGTATGTGTGCTGATGGAATTAGATTCATTGAATTAAATTAGGATTCCTAAACTAAATCAGTCCAATTGCCTTCCGGGCCCGGAATTTTTATTAAATGCCCTGAATTGAATTAGGATACGTTTACTAGACTGGCCCGATTGACAGCTAGGCCCGGATTTTTGGCTATAGAATTAAGTGCAATGAATTGAATTAGGATTATGTGTGCAATGAATCGGCCTGATTGCTGGTGGGCCCGGATTTTTTCGATTGAAATAAATGCATCAAAATTAATTAAGATGCATTCAATATTTGGCCCGATTGATGGCTCAGCCTGGGTGTTTAACACATTATATTAAATGAAGCCCGAGTCAACTCGGACTTAAATTGAATTGAATTATGATATACTTTGCCTAATTTGGAGAAAGATAGGATAAGGGATTGTGAATTTCATTAGCAAATTTTTGTTTTGGACCAGGGTTGTCTTCGTTTAAAATGCGTCAAAATTTGGTTGATTATTACATGATTTAAAGTATCAATTAAGAAAAATTTAAACAGCGCATGCAGTTAAAATTAATCTGGGGCGATCTGTGACTTACTTTCGATCAGCCAAATTTCATAAAAATCAGATGAATACTTTTGAAGATATAGGTGTAAATAAATGTATGTGTTTATTCTATTTTGGTCTATAGGGTATAAAAAACTCTCACACTATCTCATTTCGGCAATATTTCGCCTCCTTTGAGGCATCTTCAGGCCTTTAACAATTCCTCTTAAAAAACATAACTTTATTATTTTTTTTTTAATTCTCCTCCAGGCCATCCACCTGTGCGTACTATACATTGTCAGTATTAGTATTCATTTAAATTCTATCTATAACATATTTCATTTTAATTTAAAAAAACTTTTATTAATACATATATATAATAAATGTATGTGTGTGCACATGCGTGGAAGAGCAACAAATGAGTGCAGAAGGTTGAAACGTATATGGGACCAGCAATTAGCAATGACCTAATTACGCTATAATTGTCTACCACCCTAATTTCATTAAATCGAACGAGTACGAGTAGATTTTAAGGCTCTACCGCTCTTTGGGGTTAGAAAAATCATTAAAATGAAAATATTATTGGTTCTAAGCAAGAAATCAAAAATCTAATTACAGGATTCATTGCTAATTTTAATTCTGCACAATTTGAGCCCTATTTTAACTTCCTATGATAAATAGTGCAGGCGCCATTTCAATAAAAAGACAAATCTCGTTATAATAAAATTACGCATGTACTATTTATCATAAATAGTTGAAATAGGGCTCAAATTGTGCAGAATTAAAATTGGGAATGAAGCCTGTACTTAGATTTTTGATATCTTGCTTAGAACCAGTATAATTCTAATTTTACTGTTTTTCCTGACCTCAAAGGGCGGTAGAGCCTTAAGATATGTTCGCAAAAAATGAGCGAGAGAGAGACTGAAAGACAGACACGGGACTAAAAAATTTCTCTGCTAACTGGAACGGATTTTTGACTTGGAATTATTGAAATCGGAGATATAATATTTGTTCTTTAGAACGATCACATAGTATCAAATTTTGACTGATTTAAAAAACGCGAAAATTAAATAAATTTACCAATAATAGGTTTAAATCAAATTATAATTATTATTAACTATGGGAAAAATATTAAAATTTAATCATTCCGTAGTATGAATACTACCAAAAATGTAAAAATGAATCAATAATAGGTTATAAAATCATTAAAGTATACGAAATAAAAGGGTCCTCCCCTACAGACACTAAAGTCAAACTTAGTGGAGTAGAAATAGAGGAGGACAGGACCGACAAACTGTCCCGGCGCCAATGGCCGATTTAAATATTGGCTGACGCGTCATTGGGGGAAGGGAGAAGGGTTTGGTCGGTAGTGCTGCATTGCAAACACCAGCAAGTCCGACACTCCACATAGCGTGTAATTCGCATGTGGGTAAGGTCGCAAATGACTTCCAATTCCCTGCCGTAAAAAAAAAGGGTTTAAATCAAATTATAATTATTATTAACTATGGGAAAAAATATTAAAATTTAATCTTTCCGTAGTATGAATACTACCAAAAACGTAAAAATGAATCAATAATAGGTTATAAAATCATTAAAGTATACGAAATAGTACGCGAGGAAGCTAAGCCAAACTAATTGGCACACTATTTACTTAGGTGACATAGTTTTATATTTATTACTACAAGTAATCTAAAACCCAATACATTGAGGTCTGAGTTTTTTTAAAACAGTTTTACAGTCTCTATGTAATTTTTTAGGTGTTGTCTCGTAGGATTTTAATATTATTACATATGGGATTAGAAATTGAAATTAGAGTGTTGAAAGGGAGAGAAATTTCAATTTATTATAAATTATGGGGTATACTAAACCCCCATATAGTATAGTCATTCAAGGATAGGTTTGCCCCCCCTCCCGAAAAATTTTTCTGTGTACGCTACTGCTTATACTTTGGTCAACACCTTCATTTCACCCATATTTATTTAAAAAATGCTGGAAAGAAATGAAAATTTTGTATTTGTTAATACTTAATTTAGTTAATTGTTATAATACTCTTTTTCAACTCTTAAAAACCTTTAA
The DNA here is from genome assembly GCA_001010745.2 of Gerris buenoi. Classification (NCBI taxonomy): domain Eukaryota; kingdom Metazoa; phylum Arthropoda; class Insecta; order Hemiptera; family Gerridae; genus Gerris; species Gerris buenoi. The sequence continues at coordinate 235,303 of KZ651442.1, read as the reverse complement.
CTTTAAAGCTATGTAATAAATAACATGCCATGGTAATGATTAACATTTTTTTAGTGGCCAATTACATTGGCCGCCAGCTTGAAAGTATGTATGTATAAATATAAAGTATAATCTTTTAATAGTTACATATTCATTTCTTACACTACAAGCTACAAGACCTTTAAATTGATGTATATGTATAAATGTATAGCATGTCATGTTGACAGAAAAGTTTATGTTTATTGTTCGTCATCTTTAAAATATGAAGTGTGAAATTTTCAATACAGTTGTCACACACACTAAGATGCACATTAGTGCTGAATTTCGTTCAAATTGGTCAATTTTACGACAGTTATCGTGAGATAAACCACACAAACTTTTCAAATCCCAAGTATATCTGAACAGTACGCTCGTCCAAAAAAGCCTGATTTCGCTGAGGCAGAAGGCAATTTTAAGTTAAAGCAATTTTTGCGTAAATGATTAAAATCGAAAAATAACTTTACTGACACAATTTAAATATAAACTTCCTGTAAGTTTTAAAAATTGCAGCTCAACCCAATAGCAGTTCTAGGAGATGACTAATGACTAAGTTCAATTGGTCAGGTTGTATATTTGTTTGCGGTTATCTACACAGTATAAAACAAAACTGCTTACAATATGGAATATGGAGTTAGTTTTTATTTGAAATGAAAGTCCTATTTTCTTTTCTTATTATATTTTATTGAACAAGCTTTCGCCCAGGTCTTTCTCTCAAGTCCACAAAAGAAAAACTTCTGCTTACAATAATTCAAGGTTGTAGCTCAAACGGTTTCAGATATGTATATTCCGTATTTGTATTTGCATTAAAATAGTCAGATGTATTTAGATTTATAAATACATTTATAAATTTAAGTGTAGGAATTTACGAACAGTATAGTCAAATGGATTTAAAATGCCAAATATTTAGAAATAATTTATACTGAATTTATTGAAAATATAACTATTAATTTCTTTTTATAAGATTGAATAATTTATGAATTGAATAAGCAATATGCTGGAGAGTAGTTTACTTACATCTTTGACAATCACTGTTTAATGTCACACATTCATCATTCATCAGTACATGCAAATCTTTGTTTAAACACGAAACATTTTATTCTTAACTCGGAAATAAGTTAAAAGACAGATTACAAACAGAAGTTAAAGTTAATGTTTCAAAAATCTGACCAATACAACCATATAACTCGAGCTACTATTTTAATTTTATCTAATTATTGTGCCAATTTTTGCCCATACCTGGGCAATGTCTGGCGTCTGGCCTGAGTCATTATTATGACACATTTAATAATACATATTTACTTAAAATCTTCATTTGTTTTAATTGTAATGATATTAATTAAACCTAGTCATTATTATTCTATAATAGTCAGATTATATAGTTTTAAAAAACTTCTACACACGAGTCTGCAAGGCAGTGAGACATTTTTATGTAACGCTTTTTAGTGTCATTTTTTGGTAACGCTTGTGTAACGCTTTTTAGTGTCGTTTTTTGGTAACGCTTTTCAAGTTTAGGTGCCTAAGTAAAGACATGAAAATGTCAAACAAGTCAAAATGAAGATCGTAAATATGGGTCGTGTAATAGCAAATAAAATAACTTGCGGATTTTTTTCCGAACTAACTTTACATACAGCAATATTTACTGAAAACGAATTAAAATCTGCTGAAAGACAGCTAAAAGTATTCAAATAATGCATTGCCATCGCGTTCTGAGCTAAAAGTTTTATATGTCTACTCAGGAAGTTAGTTAAAAATCGATTGCAAGATTTGTACTGGACAAATAATTAGCACTCTATTTACTTACGTGGCATTGTTTTGTATTGATTACTACAAGTAATCTAAAACCCAATACATTGAGGTCTTAGTTTTTTAGGGTTTCGTGGTCGTCCTAGAAACCCTTATACTTTTGGTAGTGCGTCTGTCCGTCCGTCCGTCGCAACTTGGATTATATCTCCCAACCTACTGACGCTATTGACTTGAAATTTAGTATATAAGTTAAACTTTTTTGCCCAAAAACAGAAAACCTATTGTGAACTTTAACACTCCAAATTTCTGCGATCTGCGATCAATTGCGATCACCGCGCAATATTTTACTTTTTTTGTAATTTTCAAGTTGCGTATAATTTCAAAGGTATTGAAATGTAGATTACAAATATGTATCGCATTTTCAAAATGGCGGCCATTTTACCCCCCAAAAAATTCAAAAACCCAAAATTTACCCCCCCTGCACTACCCCATTTGAATAGGTCCTAAAATAAGGCAAAAATTCATAAATATAAATCTCTGTAGTCCAATAAAAATTCCAGAAGTTGATTTAAAAAAAATAAAATTTTAGAATTTTTAGGGGGGCGTAACTATGGGGCACCAAAATTTTTGTGATTTGAAAAATCGAAGTTGGGTATCATTTGAATGGTATTGAAATTTGGTTCACAAAAATTTATTTGGTTTCCAAATTGGCGGCCATTTTACCCCCCTAAAAATTAAAACAAAACGNCGAGGTATCACGGCTTAAACGACGATATAGTCTTTCAAGGTTAGGTCCCCCCCCCCCGAACATTTTTTTCTGTGTACGGTACTGAGACAAACAAACAAACAAACAAGAAAGCAAGCTAATAAAAACGTAGTAAAAACGATTCGATTATTTAATAAAGTAGACGAAATTTTATATTTTTATATTTTTTATTTATTTTTTTTTAAATCACCTTTCTAACACTACTACTTTAACATTTACAGCCCTTCAAAAATTAATTATTTTTCAAAATATGCTTGATTTTAGTTTTTTTTTTGCCATTATTCACTCTGATGAAATTTTAAATAATTGGTATATTTTATTCGATTACCTACTCCTTTCATAGTGAAGGCTGACTAAAACTAGAAAAAAGGTGCAACATTTTGCGTTTTTTTTAGCGCCGGTGGCGCACCGCCGAGGTCCAAAATTCAGGCTTTTCATACAGGAACCTACACCTACAATACATTAAAAAATCAAAACTACCTGACCTTTTGCTTTGACTGGACCAGTGGCGTAGCTAGCTCTGATAGCGCCCGCCCGCAAGATAAAAAAGTCCGCCCCTAACTTAATAAGACACCCTCTACCTTATCCATTTATTTAATAGTTAACGCACAAGGAGGACTGCATTGTGATTGTCTCCATACATTGTGGGACCACGAATATTTTCAAACTACATCCAAACAAACTTGAAATGTCACTCGTAGGCATAGAACCAGGTGTGCAATACAGTTGTCTGCTTGCAATATTGAGCTGAGCGTGCATTATAATCTTAAACATTAAACATTTTTATTTATAAACAGATGAAATTGGATCATAAATAGTAATATTTCTAATTTTCAATTAATAAGCATTTTTTCAACAACATGCATCATGAAGGTCATATGCTATTTTTACTTTTGTACCCCGTACCCCTGTGTACCAATTTGGACCAATTCAGATTTATACTTTCCTGTGGTTAATCACATTGACCTTGCCAAATTTTGTGCAGATCGGTTCAGCCGTTCAGAAGAAAACTTTTGTACCCCTGCGTACCAATGTGGACTATTTCAGATCTATACTTTCCAGTGGTTGGTCACATTAACCGTGCTGAATTTTGTACAGATCTGTTCAGCCTTTTAAGAGGAAACTTTTGTACCCCGTACTCCATACCCCTGTGTACCAATTGGCCCATTTCAGATTTATACGTTCCTGTGATTAGAGGTGGTAACCGTGCCAAATTTTGTGCGGATTGGTTCAGCCGTTCAGGAGGAGTATGCGTCCAAACAAATGCAAAGTGTAGTATAAGAGCTTCGCTTCGCTCAGCTCAATAACGGTTTCCACCGTGGAGCTCCCTCGGTGAAAAACCAAAGTTATGGGTCGTTGTTACGCCTTGTGAGGAAACTTCGGAGCACTTTATTATCCAAACGGTTCATTGTTAAAAAAATAATACGTTTCTTGTGCGAAATTTTATATTCTTCAATTTTTATCTGATCGTCAATTGGTCTCCGAGCTCCGAGCCAGAGAAAGCGAGATATTCGCAAACATACTTAAAAAGTCGTGCAAGGACAAGCATTACGCAAGTAAGCTAGTTTTCTAGTTTTCTTGCTAAACCGTTCGTTGTACGTAAAAAATGAACGGGACCTTTTTTGTGGGAAATTTAACAATCTTGCTTTTTGATTATAACCTTAATTTGTCTACGAGCCATAGAAAGCGAGATATTCGTAAAAATACGTAAAAAAGCAGTGCAGCAACGGATACTAAATATTCATAGATGTTTTTCGCCCTATAATCCGTAAACCGTTAATAAAAAATTAATGACACTTTTTTTGTGGGGAATTTTATTAGATTATTATTATATTTAATTTTGATAACCACCTTGATTGGTGTCGGAGCCATAGGAAGGAAGGTATTTGCCAGAAACCAAATTTGTGGACCTTTGCTCTTGAATACGTACCTATTAACGTGACAATGTACATGAAGTTATATTAAATTCGTTACGTTGGAACATAAGATATAGGCAAAAACATTGTTTTCTCTATTTTAGACGTTTAGGTCTACTTTTAATAGTTTTGACGATCTTTATAAACTCACAGCGTTGAGCGGTGTCGCTGTTGGTTTTACAAAAAAATGTGTGTATCATCGAATAGGTGATGATTGAATCTTTTCCCGTCCTAAAATTCCAATTTTACAACTGGAGTTTACGTTTACGCGAGCCTTGCGAGCGAACTCTTTGACGGATCACGCTGTCCAACGAACTTAGCCTGAGCATTTATGAAAGGAACACGAATACTAAATTTCTAACAATCGTGCAACTTTTACTTAAGTGTCGTCGGACACGTAAACATTACATAGAAACAGTCACAGGCCCCGATTTACCAATGGGCAAACTGGGCAATTGCCCAGGGCGGCTATTTCTGAGGGTGGAAAATTTCCAGCAAACTGGTACCTTTAAAATTATGTTAGATATATCTTATATATATTGTTAGATTATAAGATATAGGAGAGTCTATATTTATTTCATCTTAAAAGAATAACCTAAATTGTGCCTCCACGTAAATCTAAACTGGTTTATTGAACAAAACTGCTTTCAGCATTCATAAGGCCATCATTAAACTTTTGAGTCTTACATCGATCTCCGACATGAAATAGACTCACCTCTCTCGAATCAATTTCTTATTTTTTTTTAATTTAATTCATTTTTTCTTCAATCAGCACTGATGATGGTCTTATGAAGGCTGAAAGCTGTTTTGTTTAATAAAACAGTTTTGATTTACGAAGAGAGAAAATCTGTGTTATTCCTTTAAAATTATGTTCATGTATGTTAGCAGTTTACACTAAAAACGTAGTTATAAAAAATAATTAATATTAAAAGCCTATAATGAGAGGGAGCAACAAAAGGTTTTTTTTGTTTTTTTCAAATTCTACCTTTCTTTCTTCTCCAATTCTGCGCCCCCCTCAAGCCTGCGCCCGCCCGCTGCGGCCCGTGCGGCGGGCGCGGGCGCTGCGGCCCGATAGCTACGCCACTGGACTGGACTAATAGTATTTTAGGGTTAGCCAATGTGGGCTGATAACATACTGTTATAAAAATTATATACCGTTATAAAAATGACGTATTAGGTATTAACCTGAAATGGTGTGGAAAAAATCGATCCGAGACAACTCAGACAAACTTTCTCATAATGGAGTTCACAATTACTTTGCCTAGTATTTTCTATTTATTAGTTTTCGTATGTAAATTTAATTATTATTGAACATTTCATCAACATTTATCATAAAAATAACTTCTCCTGGTCGGGGAATCGAACCTGGGCTCTCTCCGTCCGCGTTTTAAGATATTTTCTAAGGAACTAGATTTTTCCCGGGAAAACGGCTAATATCGTTAGATTTGTATTCAAATGGACTACATTTTAGAATTTTTTAATCAAAATCGTCGGAACTGTTTTCGAGAAATAGTTTGAGGGGGAGTTTAGAGGGGGG
>KZ651442.1:197313-222486 GCA_001010745.2 Gerris buenoi | reverse complement strand
CCCGCCATAAATCCCCCCCCCAATAATTAACTGCAGATGACGCCTATGACTTGCAGTAAGATATTGTACTGCATAGTAAGCATCAGCATAATATTTTCTCGAATACGTTCTAAAACAGTTGTTGTTACTTGGGCGCGGAGGTTTTTTTGCTATATTAGTTGTACATTTTTTTTTTTTTTTTTAAATAAGAACATAGTTGCATTTCTTGTTACCACTACGAATCCCCCCCCCCTCCATTTGTACTGACTCAGAATGTGCCCCCACCAGACCTAACCGCTGGATACGCCACTGTTTCCGTCCAAAAATTCCAATTCAAAGCGTTGCTGGCTGAAGAGATTTTGTCAGAGTCGGAGGTGGAGACCCGGTATTACATACACATACTATGTATAGAAAGAAAAGAATATTTTGTTTGAGCTTGTCGGACAGATTTTTTTTATTGAGCTGACAGGAAGGGGACATAAGAAAAAGAAAACCCCATTTTACTTTGAGGCGCTCCATGACCGCATTTTGATTATGCAATACATAAATTATTATTCTTGTATTTGCATTATTCATTAAACTTGTTTTTATATGAAATTTAATATCGACATCCGAGATATTTTTTTTTATTTTTTATTTTTTTTTATAAAATAGTCACGTTGAAGGGCTCAGGCGACGTCATCGTCATCATCCCCTCTTTTTATCTTGCTCAGAGGAAGAGATACAGCGCTGAATAGAAGAACAAAACAAAACAGTTTATTGTCTTGTTACACTTGTTTATCACCAAATTATCTCATCTCGAAAGTAATAAATGATAAAAGCCAGAAAGACTGCGCTTCCGGTGAGTTTTCTTTCTATTCATTTAGTTTTATTTTGTAAGTCGAAATGTTTTCCAGTTTAAAAACGGTTTTAATTTTTTCCGCGGTTGTTATTTCCGAAGTTACTTTAGGGGACGAAGAGACTCATGTGAAAGGGCATTATGTCGAAGGAAAACATAACACGGAATACGATCACAACGCGTTCCTCGGAGAAGAAGCCAAATCTTTCGACCAGTTATCTCCGGAAGAAAGTAAGCGAAGGCTTGGAATCATCGTCGATAAAATAGACAAAGATAAAGACGGTTTCGTCGGCCACGAAGAATTGAAAGATTGGATAAGTTATACTTTACGAAGGTACCTTCGTGATAACGTAGAGAGGACGTGGGACAATCACGCACAGCCCGGTAAAGATAAAATTACATGGGAAGAATACAGGCAACAAGTATACGGTTTCATGAACGACTTAGACGATAAGGAATGGAACAACGAAGACGATGGTATGTCATATAAAGCGGTGTTCGAACGAGACAGGAGGAGGTGGAGTGCGGCCGATCTGGACGGTGACGACGCCTTGACTAAAGAAGAACTGTCGTCCTTCCTACACCCCGAGGAAACTTCACACATGAAAGACCTGGTTGTACTCGAAACTCTTGAAGACATTGACAAAGATAAAGACGGTAAAATATCGTTAGACGAATATATCAGGGATTTGCACAAAGTAGAAGACGGGGAAGAAGAACCTGAGTGGGTTCAGAGGGAAAAAGAACAATTTTCTCTTTACAGGGATAAAGACGGCGACGGATTCATGGATTTGCAGGAAGTTAAATCTTGGATTTCACCTCAAGACTTCGATCACGCCGATGTAGAAGCCAGACACCTGATATACGAATCGGACAAGGATGCCGATCAAAAACTGACCAAAGATGAAATTCTCGCTAAATTTGATCTATTTGTCGGATCTCAAGCTACTGATTTCGGTGATGTATTGCTACGTCACGATGAATTTTAGATTAATAAATAGGTCTGCTGCATCGAGTGCCGTACTCTTTATAATGTATACTCAGATTTCGTATGGCAAATTCTATGAACGAAAGAAATTAAGGCTACTTAGTAGATGTCAATTATTTAACTTAATTAGATTTATTTTGTTAATTTTTTATATTTTTTTAAAAAAAATATAAAACACTGCCTAACCTAGGGGTAAACTGATTGGATAGTTTTGAATGGGCGTATTGTTTAAGGCATACGAGGGAAACCTAAAAAAAATAATTTAGATATCCCTTATAAATAAATTAATATGGATAATTAATTACTACCCTAATGTTATTGATAAGACTATTTTTAGCGGATGAACCGTTGAATGTAAAGAACAATCTTAGAAAAAGTTTGATGCTTTTTCCATACAAGACTATAATTTTTAAAAAAATATTCACTTTTATAACTCACAACTATTGATTACCGAATGCATTATTTAGTTGAAATCAATGTAAAAAAATTATTTTTATCATAATAGACTTAAGTATTACAGTAATCTTTTGTGATTTAGAACATATTGCATTGAAAATAGTGCGACAATTTTAAAATATTCTGGGTTTTTTAATTTGGCAGCTCAAAATAAACTATTTAAAATTAAAAGAGCGTTTACCAAGTTTTTGTTAATTGAACTCATGAAGCATTTAAATTCATCCAGGAAATTATTAAACAAATCCTACTAATTTATTGTGATTTTAATAGGGAAAAATGACAGATCTCACTCTTAAAAAATCAAATTTGTGCATACTTAAACTTTCTTGAGGGAAACCCAACTTTCTGCTCCAATTGTCATTATGAGTTCCCTAGAGCAGTGGTTCCCAAACTTTTTTGGTTGCGTACCACATAATTTGTCTTGACTTTTTCATGTACCACTGATGTTTATACAGGAACAACAGGGCGTTTTTACAGAAGAAAGGGGTCCGGGGGCTTCCACCAGAAAAATTTTGAGTTTTAATGGTTTAAAAACGTAAGGTCATTCTTTAATACAAAAAGGGTAGGAATGTCACATTTTGTTAATGCAATAACTTTTTTAAACTTAAATGTATTTATTCCTTATACAGAGAGACCGGCGATAAAATGTCAAAGAAACTGGCAGATTCGATGGGTCAAATGTAACAAAAAATGTCTTGTAAGCATATGCTCATATCAATTGTTTTCGTGATATCGATTTATTTCTTTTAAAGTCCTTCACGAGACTTTTCAAAAAATATCTCCAAAACTAAATGAGATGGAGAAATTATGCTAAGGACCAATTTTAAAGAGCATAAAGAAACCTTTCAGAATCAGCTGCTAAGCATCTTTTAAGTTCTGTTACATTTGAAAATTTGGATTCTTTAAAATTCGACCACGAAATTCCTGAGCTTATTACTCTTAATTGAGAAATGTTTAAAGTGTGGCGTTTTCAGGAAAAACTTCTGCTTTTCATAAGTTTTCAAATGGTATAATTAAAGTTACGGACTAGTTTTTAATTATGGTGGATTGAATGTTACCACACGTGAAATCTTTTGGTCAGGATCACAACCAATTTTACTACAAGCAAAAAAGATTAGCCCAAACCAAACCTCAGCACTTAGGGTTTCTTATAGGAAATTTGACGCTGAAGAAAAAGTTCCCATAAACACGGACCCGGAACATCTTCGTTTTCGAGATATTCGCTAAAAACATTTTTAATAAACACCATTTTTGTACGTTTATCCTTACAATTCTCAAATACTACGCTTTTTACCGTAAATACTCCTTGAAACAAATCTTGTAGAGAGTCAAATTATACCAATAATAGCTCTCTACAACATAATCTTTTAAAATCGATCGCCTATGGAGATCACCTTAATAGATTGAAGAATAAAGTGACAGGGACGTAGAACTTAGAAATTTCGCTGAAAATCAAGGGGTTGCTGTACAGCGCTGGGAAGGGTGTTAGTAATAAAAAACATTTTCTTTACAAAGTTTCCTTCAAAGAGTATTATGGTAAAAAGCGTAGCATTTTTTATGCTCTTTAAAATTGGTCCTCAGCCCTATTTCTCTATCTCATTTAGTTTTTGAGATATTAGGCATTTTTTGAAAATTTTCGAGAATGACTAAAAAAAGAAATAAATCGATATCTCAAAAACTATTGAGGTATGGGCATATGCTTACAAGAAATTTGTTGTTGCATTTGACCCATAGAATCCGCCAGTTTCTGTATGACATTTTATCGCGGGTCAATCTTTATAAGGAATAAATACACTCCTATCAGCCGCAAATATTTTTTTGGCGCGTACCACAGTTTGGGAACCGCTGCCCTAGAGCAGGAAAGAAGAAGGAACTTGGAGGTAGACTATGTCTGAATTGTAAATCTAACCAAGTCTTGTGAATGACTTTCTGTCTCATCTACTTTCTTCAAATTCCTTTGGCTTTCCGTTACGGTTTGCTTGCAGTTTAAACCTGATGTTACAGAATATATATCAATATGTGTATACTGTATTTACTGTATCTTGTATTAAGGCTCTACCGCCCTTTATTTATTAGTTATAAGCAAGATATCAAAAATCTAAGTACAGGCTTCATTCCGAATTTTAATTCTGCACAATTTGAGCCCTGTATTTCAATACGAGTTTTATCATTGTATTGAAATAGCGGCTGTAAAATTTATTGTAGGAAGTTGAAATAGGGCTAAAATTGTGCAGAATTAAAATTAAGAATGAAGCCTTGCTGAGAAGCAAAGAAATTTTAATTTTACTGTTTTTTCTAATCTCAAAGGGCGGTAGAGCCTTAAGTAACAAGATATGACAGTAAGACATTTCAGCAGATTTTGTCCATTTGCTGCTCTTTTCTATTTGCTTTTGGATGCAGCTAAATTCATACCGTCCACCTCCTTGTGCCCACTAGTATAGTTTTAAAAGTTATAAATTATGGTTCAATTGCCTTTGGAAGGATTATGTCTACCAAAAAGCTTATAAAACTATACATAGTTATACCCTGCCAATTCTACTCGTGCCATTATATGTAGTTATTCTGAGAGTGCAGGAAAATCGAAACAAAATGAGAGCGGAGCCAATGAGGGCTCGAGATTTTGGCGGGTAGTAGGTCAGGCCAACGAGGCAAACAAAAATATCATTGGATAACCTTAAGAGAACCACCTAGTGGTTCTATTTTTTCCCTCACACAGGTTGGCCAAACTGAGCTGTCAGATTTACAAAGTATAATGGCACGAGTATAGGATCTTGGTGTTTTTCAAATAATCACGTCGTATAAATTTTTATAATACACCACAAACAGCAATATTTCCCGAGGTTTGATACTTAATAAGTAATGAGTGCTTAGAATATATCAAATGGTGCATTAAGTTTTATTTAATTTTTGTTTCTTTTTTGGTTGTTTAATAAAAACCTCTACTTCTCTATCTCAAATCGGCTATATTTCAACCATACCTGGTCATCATCAGGCCTACAACATCGAAAACATTGTTCCACATATTGGCAATTTATCTAACATATATAAATCATAACGATTAAAGTATATTGTTGATCTGGAGTTAGGTTTTTGTTGGAATTAAAGTCCAACTTCAACTATATTGTTAATCGTTATGATTTATATATGTTAGATAAATTGCTATTATATGGAACAATGTTTTTGATGTTAGGCCTGATGATGACCAGGTATGATTGAAATGTAGCCGATTTGAGATAGAGAAGTAGAGGTTTTTATTTATCACCCTTTAACGACGTAACCACACAGTATACTAAATTTTATTTTTATTTTATATTTTTTCGCCAATATTAAGTGTTAGAATCTACAGAAACACTGATGATTCTTTTTTATCACCTTGTTAATTTTTTGGACTACCTTATGTGCGTATTAGTTTTTTTAATCAAATTGAGAATGATAGAAGAGACTGATTAATTTTTTTAAAATAAAATAATTCAGTATTAAGTTTTGAGAATTATGGAGGCAAAAAGTCGAAAAGAAAACATCCTATTTATGTATTTAAAAGTGTGAGACCCCCTTGCTTTTTTTATGTTATAATGAATACGGATTACTGTAGAATCGGCTTATTTGTGTTGTGTGTTAATGGGATATGTGCAAAAATCTCTTTTTTAATCATATATTTTTATTCACTGTATTAATTATAAAAATGATAGCTTCTGGTATGATTCCTAAAGTCGAGTGTTGTTGCTAAAGAAGTTGTTCCTTATAAGAAATTGTGGAGCTAAACCATAATGAATAAAACTTTTATTGTCACAGTGTATTTTTACTGTTTGTTGTCACTGCACTATTTGTGTTTTATTTATTCAATAATTTATTTCTTTATTTTTTAACAAAAGCCGGTTTTGACTCCTTTTTGTTTGATTGAAAAAAAAAAAAATTAAATGCAAGATGATAACTAATAAATTTGGTGCAGTCTGGAAAACACATTTGATCTTGATTGTATTTAAGGTTTAGAAAATTCAAAACTAATATAATTTCATGTATCTTGTCTGAAAACTTCACCAAATTTAAAACATTGGGTTAAATTTGTCTAATTCAGAATGTAATATTATTTATTTATTGCTTTATTAGGGTGTCAGACAACAGAATGTAATATTACAAATACAGTAATAGTAATAACTATTTTTTTATTTTAATAGACTAGGTTAATTTATAAATAAAATATTGTTATGTCAATATTATTTTTTCAGGTTTTAAACAGTTGAGGTTAAAAACCTCAAAAAACAGTTACTTTTTAATAATATTTTATAATCATTTTCATTCCGTCTTTAGCATTTATTATCAGTGCAATTTAATAAAATATATTTTTTTTATGTACTTCAAAAAAAAAAAAAACTAACCATTTTTATTATTTTTAGTCTTTATTAGTCTTCCATTGAATTAGATAAAGGAATTATTGATTATACTCTCATTTTTATGTTATGTTTAATTCTATTATTAAATATTCTGCTACTTATTTAATTGGAAATTTGTATCGCAAAATAAACAGTAGACTCTTTTTAGTTCACATACCAAAGAAGAATAATCAATTTATGTAATATAAACTAATTGAAATTTAATATGAAAGTATTGATATCTATATTATGGTTACTCGCTACATTTTTGCTAAATTGAAACTATAATCTATGTAAAAAATCCAAACTATCTTGACAGATTAAAAAAATGGGGGAAAAAATTAGACAATAATAGCTTGTAAAAGTATAAAATCAATGAAATATGTGATAGGATGCGAGGAAGCTATGTGCTACACCAATTTTTTTTATAAGTTTGCAAATGAACATATTTTTCTCCTAATGGTACATTTCCTACCTAGTGCAGTTTGGTCCTAAAAAAATTGGATAAATGAGTCTACTGTATCTACTTACATACTTTTATCTACTAAATTAAATTTGGTTGAGTGCATACCAAAGTTTTATATACCTCCTACGATTCTTCTTCTTATTATTTATTTATTTATATTTTTTAGTTACTTTAGATATCTGAGATACATTCCTCTTTGCTTCTAGCCGATATTTAAATTATCTTTAATTTTTTCCCCTCTTAAAAGTCTATTTTCGGTCGAAAGTTTTGTCTTTGAATGGAGGGTGGTGCGGAGGTGGAAAAATAAGAAGATATATCTAGGTTACATTCTGGCTAAGTTCCAGGTTTCAAGCCTTCAAAAATGTTGATAGTTCACGCATGGTTTGTATCTTGGAATGTAAATAGTAAACCTGGTTACTACACCAGCGCAATAATAAGATTACATAATTGCTAGATAAAAAGAACTTTTTATGTACTACGTTTTTAAATTTTCTGTCATAAATTTGAAACCTGTCAAAATGAAGATTGCAAATATGGGACATGCCAAAACAAATAAAATAACTTGTGGATTTTTTCCGAACTAACTTTCCATACAGCACATTTGCTGAAAACGAATTAAATTTTGCTGAAAGATGGATAAAAGTATTAAAATAATGCATTGTCATCGTGTTCTGAGCTATTCTAAAAGTTTCAAATGTCTAGCTACTCGGGAAGTTAGTTAGAAATCGATTGCTAGATTTGTACTGGACAAACAAACAAACAAGAAAGCAAGCTAAAAAAAACGTAGAAAAAAAGACCTCTTTCAATCAGAAATCTTAACCCACAAATGAGAGTTCAGCAATAAATGTGAATGAAGAAGGTGTGATTGAGAAGATAAGGATATGAATTGATAAAACTGATAGTTGTTAAACTTCTTATTTTCTTTATAATAAATTTTCTTTAATTCTAATTTAAAATTGGTTTTGTCATTAAAAATGTATTTTGGCAAATAAAAATGTTACATTTTTCATTTATAAAATTCACTATTGTATAGACTAGAAAGTTATTGATTGAAAATCGATCATTTTATTGCTAAAAGACACTTTTTTTAAATGTAGGAGGCACTGAAAACTTTAAAGAAATAATGTGCAGGCAAGTTTATGAGTATTCTTATTTAAGCCTTCTGGACACCAACCTAATTTTTTCTACTTGAATCGTCGTACTTGGTCAGCCCTTAACCACATTGTCCTCGTTTATATAACTTGCCCATTGTAGTTAAAGGGTTAAAAAGCTATTTTGCGTTGTTTAAACTAAATAAAGTACTTAATATTATTAGGCTTAGGCACTAATATTTATTGATGCCTAGATCTTTAACGCAATTAGCAGTGCAACCAATACATATATTTTTTTTCCGAAAAACAAATACCATTGTTTGTGTGTAAAACTGCTGGTCCCTCCTGAGAAATACATAAGAATATCTACCGTTGATTTCATTCATTTTCAACTTATTATCCACTGTTATTTTTTTAAATTATAAATTTTATTATTGAAACGATTATTATTATAATTTCAGATTTATTTTTCAATTGTTTATGTGTGTAGTAATGATAATTAGATTTTTAGTTGTGCTTTAATAATTAATAATTTGTGAATTTAATGTATCGTATAGGAATATTTAGTGTATTTTTTTTAGCGTTCTAACAAATTGTTTTTAATATATAATCAAATCATTTTATTTGTTATTAACTTGACTATTGTATAATTTTTTTTTTATAAGTCGCAGCACTGTATCTTAATTTATTAAAAAATAAAAGCTATTTTATTATCAAATTTGATGGATGTCGGTTTTGTTCTTTCCCTCTTTTTTCCCCTGTCATATCTCTTTTACTGATCACATAAATGTATAATTAGTTCCTTTAAACAATTTTTTCTGGATCTAGCTATGCTAAAATCTTAAAGAATATTTTTTTAGTTTATTGTTAAATATCAGTAAACAATGAAATAGTAGTGGGTAGGTGGAAATGGACCAATTATCAATTATGAACCGAAGTCTAAAATTCTTTAAATTTGTTTTTTTTTTTTTTTTTGGTTTTAAAGAAAAAATAAAACGCTCCCTTTTGCGATATTTTGACCCCTCCTTGGGTCATTCTCAAGCAAACATTTTTTAAATGTAGTTGTTATAAATGGTTAATGTCGTAATATGTGTTAAATTCTGTAAAAATTGTTAATGCCTGTGTAGTAATTAGGTCAAATTTTGGTCTAGCTAACGATTACTATTTATATTTATTTACAGTCCTCTACAGTAATATATTACCACAAGAGAGGCACTAATACATTAATGAAAAACATAGGGGCATTATAAAACTAATAACAGATTAACATAAATTACAAGAAATTTAGTTATAACCCATAACCGCTCGGAGGACAAACAAAGGAAGTGACGGAGAAGGGAATTAAAATTAATAGAGAAAATAGGAAGATTATTATCATGAGACACAAAAAGGATAAGAGTTCTCAGGTCGTACAGTTGACGGATGTATGACAATACATAATATGATTTCTATACAGATACAGCTGTCGATCTCTTGATGTTAGTCTTGTTTATTCTTTATCCAGAAGAAAGTACATACTCAATAGATATATTAGTGGTCTTAAAAAGATCTATAAAAATTTGTAAGCAATTCTACTGGGAATCATATATAATGCAACAAGTGCACATCACATTGAATACTAATCTAGCTCTTAACTAAATGTTTTTTCTAGTTACTCAAGTACTTAATCGGGTTCTCTTCTGCCTTGAGGTGTAGATCAAAACCAAAAGAAAAGTATATTCTTCTCCGCGCTAGGGTGGATGAGATATCTATCCAGTTTTGTAGTTATTGTGCACTGCAGAAAATTTCATCCTACTAGACATTGCAGAAATAATCATGGACGTCCATCTATAGGGGCAAGGGGGGCCCGGGCCCCCCTTATGGTTTGCAGCTTGAGAAGTAACGCCATTTTATTGCCTTTTATTTGTGAAGAAATAATAATCTAAAATCCAGGACGATCGAGGTTTTTATATAAAACAAAAAGTTATCCTATCTAATTTGGTTTTAAACCACTCATTCAGCTGAACTAGATAAGGAATAAGTCTGTTGTGAACTTAACTAGTCATTCTTCCATCTCTATCCTATGTCTTTGCTATATTATAAATTTCTCATTCTTACTTCTTTTTCATATTTAGTTTATAATTCTTTTCATTTCATGACATGCTATTTTTAACTCTCTATACCTAGCCGTTATCTTATCTCCTCTATATCATCCCTTCCTTCCCTAAATGTTTGTAGTTTGTATTCCCTAATCCTAATGCTTTGATATCTAATAATCTAATGAAAATCAAGTTTCATGCTCGATAATTTTATAAATTTTGATAATAGTATATTATGTTACTAGGCTGTGAAGTGACTTTTTTCTTTACCGCGGCAATTACATTTAATATTAATCAATAATCAATATAATAATNACAAGTGCACATCACATTTTATACTAATCTAGCTCTTAACTAAATGTTTTTTCTAGTTACTCAAGTACTTAATCGGGTTCTCTTCTGCCTTGAGGTATAGATCAAAACCAAAAGAAAAGAATCCTTCTTGTCCATAGACAGGAATTGAGCCTGTTTGAGGGATATTCTTCTCTGCGCTAGGGTGGATGAGATATCTATCCAGTTTTGTAGTTATTGTGCACTGCAGAAAATTTCATCCTACTAGACATTGCAGAAATAATACCGATTTATATATCTATTTCTCTGTATAGGCAGAGTTTATTAATTTCTATAGAGAGTGGGAGTGCTTGTGGAATGCAAGATCTCCGCTGCTTCATTGGCAAATTTACACAGCGTCTGCAGCATACCAGCTACTGACATGCTAGTTACTAGTTACTTGCCACTAGTATGCTTTTTTTTGTATATTTCCGCCTCATCAGATAAGCGGTTTTAAGCTCTGCAAATCAAATGCAGGGATCTTCGAAGTATATTTGTAATGGGCTTTGGCTTTATATTATCTGTATTTCCCCTCCTTTAAAATAACTTTTACCAAGAAACCTTGTACTTCAAATCATTTGTTACTTTTTTAAACAATAAAATATTATTTTTAATTCAAAATCACTAAGTAAAATAATATTGTTTATTTATCACAGAAATATTAAAATAAAATCAGACTTCAAAATAATATATATTTGTTACATCCAAATATGCAAATCAAGTAGGATCATAAAAGTAAATATGAAACTTTAAAATAAATTACAATAAAATAACAATAAATATAAAACAATATTTAAATATTTTTAAGTAGTAGCAAATAAATAAAGTAATCCTTTGACAAACTGGAATATTTCATTTCCTCCCAGCTTGCTTTCACCATAAACTCTGTCGACAAATGTTATAGGAACCTGAAATACAAGAAATAATGTAAGGAATAATAATAATAAATGCATAATATGGAGATATTGCAAAAACCATCATCAACAGTTTCAGAAATCATTAGAGTATCACCCATATTGCTCAGGAAAATAAAAGCAATACCAATCCTACATAGATTTTTTCCGTAACTATTAAATTTGAATTACAAAATATAATTTTTTAAATCAAAATCAAGTTGTTTATTTAAAGGTGTTTGGGCACTAGCTCCCCTGAATTTAGTGCTCATTTGATTTTTCATAATTTTTCTAATCATGAATGTCAACTTTAATTTAAATCGTAGTTTAGGCTCCACTCGTCCGCACAGACTAAACCACTTTTTTAGACTCAAAATGTGTAAATCCATCATCATCTACCATAAAATTTCGCATATAATACGCACCCGTGTATAGTACACAGGCACAATTTATAGCTAATATTTGGGGAAAATTAAATATTTGCGTATAATACGCACCCGACTTTTCCATAAATTTTTAGGAAAAAAATCACTAAAAATTTGTGTATAATACGCACCTAGTTAAAATAAATGATATATTTTGCATACTGTAATGTAATTTCAAATATTTATAGATTTAAATTTAAAGCATTTTTTTTTTATCCAAAATTACACAACACTAATCACAACTATCCGCAAACATGAGACAATAATAACTTTTTATAGTTTTAAGTTTAAAAATACAACTCAAAAAAAGCAACACATTCACAGAAAACTAGGAACATACTATTTTTAAGATATCTAATTATCCATAAATAAAATTATGGATAGGGTGTTCTTCTGAATTATCAATACAAGGTATAAAAAATATAAAAACATTAACAATAAAAAAAAAGGGCCGCCTTTGATTTCAGTCGTTTGTAATCAAGCTGGTGAGGTGTAATCTCACGGCGGTGCTGGTGTTTGAGATAAGAATACATTTTATCTTCTATCTACTTTTATCAATAACTTTCATCAATTACCAAAATGAAATAACATAACTTTGATGATAACAAGTCTTTCTGTCTAAAAAAAATAAATAAAAATAACTAGGTAAACAAAATAAATATGATAATATATAAAAATCAGTTTTTGATAAAAAAAAGTATATTTACATTATTTTTTTTTAATATGTGTAATATATACTATGTATAGCTGTTTTTTCAATTATTGAGGTAAAATTTAAGTTGTAAAAATTTTTTTTTTCACTAATGTATAATACGCACCCCGATTTTGGAAGGAAAAAAGACGTAAAAAAGTGCGTATTATACACGAGATTTTACGGTAATTTCGTTCCATCAGAATACTTTCTATTAAGATTCTCATAAGACTATGTATATGAGGAAATAAAAATGCTAGGAGAAATTGTAAGGTTCACCAAGCATTATAGGAAACTACTTAATAAATGTAGAATACAGTTTGCAAAGCTTTTTGCCTATTTTTTTTTCTTGATACATATTATTAAAACTATGTAAAAGAAAGAATATGATCATTTAAATAAATATAAAAATTATTACAATAAGTTTATTAATAAAAGAAATAAATTACCTCTCCAATGCTGTACTCCTTTTGACGAGCTCTTACAATCATTTCCATTTGGAAAATGTAACCTTTAGATATGCAACGAGAAACCAACTCGTTCAAAACATCTCTCTTGTAAAGTCTAGAATACAAAATAATTAAGACATAAGAATAATTAATAATAATTTACTAATGAAGAGGATAGTTAGTGGGCTTCTCGTATCAAATATTGGGGAGATTAGGTTGGAAAGAAAAGATGAAGTCTTCGGCAATGTAGACAGTAAGAAAATGCGAAGTGAAAGTTTCATGCAACCATTGCCAGCACTCTAGGTTTCATAAAATTATAGTTTCGTGGGTTGCAAAAAAATGGCCCAAACTTAATGAATAGTTCCATGAAACCTAGTTTTATGCATCCTATGAAAATAGATACATAAAACCCATTCTGCAGGCCCATCTGATTTCGGCCAAATGGTTGGGTTAAACATAAGTTTCTAGCATCTAGTTTCACTCAACTATTGAGAGCCAGCGTGACCGTGTGGGTTAAACCACCTCTGCTCGGCCATCACTGAACCATGAGTGGAACGAGATGGGGTTCGATTCCTCGCCATGACGCTCTGATTTATATGCCTCACTATTGATCACATCATACTCGCTTCGGGGGTACAATGTACAAATGTATGATGTGTGAAGTGGCTGGGATTCTCTACCACGGGGCGTAAGAAGGGTCTAAAAGATGGTCTATTTCCAAGGTTCGAACAAATAGTTCATCCTACCAGTTCTAGTAGGAAGTACTAGACTACTACTACTACTTCACTCAACTAGTTTTCATGGTGAGCATCTTATCTTAAAGTAAGGGTTCTCAAAGAGTGGTCCGTGGACCCCTAGGGGTCCCGCAGGCATGGTTTGATGGGTGCGGGAGATTTTTTAAACTTAATTTATAAAGCACTCGTACCAATAAAAAGTGTATCAAAACAAACAGACTGCTTTCTTTTTCTATCCTATAGCTTTTCGTTTAGAATTAAATATCTTTCAAATGGTTACTACAAAATAGTAAAGAAAGTTTGAGAACCTTTGTCTTAGAGGTGAAGATTTATAATATCAGAGCTTTCGCTCAAGCTTTATAATGGCAGTAAATATAACTCAGAGACCAAAATCAATCAGTTAAAAAAAAAAAAACCTCTGGTACGAACCATTTTAGTAGATCATAAGTAAACTGATAATACAAGTGGCACTCAAAAAAAGTAAGTAACTAATTACCTGAAGCTGCCGGTGAGATCTGATGCGTTAGGCCTAAGTAGAATTTGAGTTAGAAGATTAGCACCTCTACTTATCAGCTTACGTTTGAAATCCCATCCCGAGACACCTCCTCCAGTGATGTAACGTGAACCAGAAACAATGTCATAATTGCCTTCTTTCTGTTTCTCTATGAATTCCTTTATGAATTTGGGCTAAATTGAAAAAACAAATATAATCAGAGCAAACTCATATTGATAAAAGATCATAATAAATTAAGAATATAATGAATAAAGTATGCATTTTTTTATAGGGTGGTAAATATTGAGGCATACACAGATTATAACTACATTATTGTTTAGAGTATTTATCAAAATTAGTATTCTTAAAATATTCTTTAAGCAGTGAAAGAACATAGAGGATGAGTTAATAAATCAGTGTAGTGAATTTACTACTTAAAATAAACAATAAATTCTGAAAATATAACAGAACTAAGTTAAAACAAATGTAGATTTTAAAACTTAATTCAATGACAACTGAAATCACTCAAATTGATTTTAAATAAAATTTACTTACGTGATGAGAAAGATCGGCGTCCATAATTATGATAAAATTTCCTTGCGAATGCTTCATACCATGGATGTAAGCAGTGCCTAATCCAAGTTTCTTTTCTCTTGGTCTTAAAACCTACAAAAAATAGAAAAGAACTTAATGATGTTAAATTATAAATATAAATCAATAGCAAACACTCAAAGTTTCAAACAAGTTGTAGCTTACTTCCAAATGTTGAAAGTACATGCACTATATCTGCCTGCCTTTCAGTCAAATATATTTAGATAGTTTATGTCCAAACCAACATATGGAGGAAACGGGGCAGAATATAATTGCTATCCTCAGTTAACTACAATACCAACATATTTAGGAAAAGAGGAAGAATCTAATAGCTATCCTCAGGCAACTACAATACCAACATATTTAGGAAAAGAGGAAGAATCTAATAGCTATCCTCAGGCAACTACAATACCAACATATTTAGGAAAAGAGGAAGAATCTAATTGCTATCCTCAGGCAACTACAATAACAACATATTTAGGAAAAGAGGAAGAATCTAATTGCTATCCTCAGGCAACTACAATAACAACATATGTAGGAAAAGAGGCACTACCCCACTGCTATCCTCTCAGTTACAAGGGTGAAGCAAGTTTTTGCTGTCATAGTTTCAATATAATCTGATAACACCTACTTTATCAGATTTATAAGATCAGACTAGAAAGTTCAAGCTATACCTAAATTAAGAGACTATGAAGAAAAGAAAAGAAACTTACAATCTTCTTTTTTCCATATATTTCTTGAAGTTTTTTGGCCACATCCAAAGTACCATCTGGGCTACCATCATCAATAATTATAACTTCATAGTCGTATCCACTGCAATATAATAAAATTCATAAGAATTATAAAATTAGTTAACAAAAAATTGGTTATATGAGAGTTGTGGACTAATGGTATAGAGCAATCTTTTGAGTAACACTAGTGAATTAATAAAACTAGATATTAACACTAATAAATAATAACGTGACCAGAGAAGAAGGCGTCTACTGTGTACCACTGATTTTCTTTTAATAAAATTATGTAAAAAATGAACAATGTGATGACTGATTTAAGGTGAAGAAATGTCTGTTTTGAGGCAAGGGCCACATATAGTGCTGGTGAATAAAAAATGATCCAAATAAAACTACATATTGGGAGAAAATAACAAAAGTTTGTATTTGTGTTGTTCAGAATTCTTTCAACTGGTGCATAATATAATTTTTTTTGCATATTTATATATATTAGATTGTGTTTTAATAATTTGTTGTTCCTTTACACAGTCATTTGACAGTACTGGCTTAAAAACAGGTGGCTCATAGAAAATATGGCAGCCCTCCAATGTATTTTATTGACAAAGGGATATTAACTCTCCAATAAACAAATCATACATATATAATTTCTCAAATTTTTAAATCATACAAATGAACTGTTTGACCAAGGGATATAATCTCTCAAGTGTATAAATTAACTAAAGTTGAGCCGCCAAGCGATTCTTGGCCTTATCATCTCCTTCAGTTTTTAAATCCCTTTTAAATATTTTAAATAAAAGGTTTTTTTTCTTAATTCCTGGACTATATCCATCCGAATCGGCCCGATCCC
Source organism: Gerris buenoi (assembly GCA_001010745.2). Taxonomy (NCBI): domain Eukaryota; kingdom Metazoa; phylum Arthropoda; class Insecta; order Hemiptera; family Gerridae; genus Gerris; species Gerris buenoi. The sequence continues at coordinate 206,039 of KZ651442.1, read as the reverse complement.
CAATTAATTCGGATAATTGAATTTCTACTGTCTATTGATTTTGAAGAAAAATAACACTAAAATTGTTAAAGAATGTAGTAAGGGTTTATATTGAAAAGAGAATAGGGTAATGCATAGGGTAAAGCAAGTAGGCCAATACTTAATAATGATAAGAAAGTAAACATTATCAGGTTAACTAATTACCTTTCACTCATGTGTTTCTCAATTAACCAGATGACAATAGGCAAGTTTTCCTTTTCATTGTACGTAGGAAGTAATATAGAATACATCGGTTTGTTATTAGAACCGGAACTTTCCATTGTTTGAAATCCTTTGCTCATTTTAAACAGTTCAGAATCAAATAAAACCAGAGGAATATTTAGAAGAATAACTACAAAAAAATAATCAATTTCATTATCTTAAATTTCGAATTAACAAGATTACATCTCATACTTCATGCACATACAATATACCGGACTCAAAATTCGAAACGTAAACAAACGTCACATACTGATAAGCTAAACAGATGTTAGCACATTCAAAAACTCATCATGTTCATATATTGATCAGTCTGTCAAACGGAAAATGGAATGCTTACTAGAAAAGAGGGAGGCGAGGGAGTGTGTCAAGAAAAATGAATATAATTTTATGACAACTTTACCATCTTTTCAACTTTTACCTTACACGAAGTGTATTTTAGTATGTAGTTAATATTTGGGCAGCATAACTCAAATTTGGGACAGTTATCATCAGAGTAACGGGTCACGAGATCTACAAATACTAAAAAAAGAAAATTTAACAATAAAACAAGATATCAGTTTAGTTGTTGAAAAAATATTGGAAGGGGGTGGGGGAGGCGTACGATTTTTATATTCCTAAAAGTGGCGCAGTAATAAATATGTAGTATTGTTTTTGTACATTTTTTTCTTTTTTTAAAATATTAAACAATAGTACAATTAGAAACCTTATCATTCAACAAAAATTGGTGCTCTTTTAGGTTAGTAGCCCCCAAAAGGGGGCACCAAAGTAGAATAGGAAACATATAAGACAATACTTTAGTTGAGTACCGAGTGCCTACGAAAGTATGAAGACAATGGGTTTATTTACGACATAGGAAAATTAAAATTCTGTTTCTGTTTATAAAAGTGATAATATCCCTTAGTTTAATTGGCCATGTTAAAAGGATATTATCGCTTTTATGTACAGAAGTATAATTTTCCTTTGTCCCAAATTACTTTGGACTAAAATATCCCTTTCTTTTAATGGATAATTAAACTAAGGAATATATTCCTTTGTCTAATTTTCATACCCATACCTAGGTCATAAGGGGGAACAAAATTAAAAAGTGCCCAAAAACTATTCATAAATATGTATTTTAACTTCACTTGACAAGCATAACTTCTTTTTCATTTAAAAATTACTATACGTATAATCTTAAATTAATTTCATCATAGAGAAAATGCAAACAAATAACTTGAGATTAAATATGCTTGACAATTTGATTTAATTATTGTGGAGATAATAAATTTATTCATTATTATTATATTGCTAGTCTTATAGCTCGTTTATAGTTTTTGTTGTTTTATATAAAATACTTTAATGTATACTAATATTTTATTTATAATATTAATATGGATTGATTAGTATATAAATATTATTAATTACATGTAGAGTTATCAGATTTAAGATTGTAAGTTTTAAGTATAGCGCATAGCTGCCCTCATTTATTTATTTTGTGTATTGAGAAGTTTTCTTTTTTGAATGTACCGCCTTTTAATACGGGTAGAGGAAGCGAATCTTATGGGTGGAGAGGACAATGCAGGCCTGTGATTGGTCGGCCTTAGTGCGCATGTTCGTACTTTAATCAATTTTCCTATTTCACTCTCTCTCGAAAACTCAAAATACACTTTTATAAAAAACTCTGCTATTATCAAAACAAACAGGGATTTTTCTCGGAGTAGTGATTCTAAAGATGTCTTATTATATGTTTTTGATGTGTTCCGTGTTTTTTAGTGAATCGACTTTATTTTTACTTATGGAATCATTAGAAATGTAAGTAAACGATTTCTATTGTTATCTTCTTTTATGTTTTGTATACTTACCTTCTTACCTATTGTTCAATAATTAATTTTCTCAGTAATTACGTGCTATTGGTTGTCTACATTTGATACTATTGTACTAAATAAATGACAAAAAAAAAGTCTCTACTATGTGTATTAATTATGAAATTTCTTTCTTTATTTTTTTTTAATAATAATAAAAATTTTAATTTATTTTCCAGATGATAGGACACAGTAGTTCTGAGAACATAATGCATGCTACTTTTTCCTGACAATCAGTAATACGTTTAGAGGAGATATGGGGAGTTCTTCATCAAAGTTTAAAAAATATATTCAACATGGTGATGAATTCGCTGCTTTACAGGTACTTATAGTATTGTACTGACTAACATTGACTATTTTATAAAAATATGAGTGAGGTTAAAACGTGTAAGCTATGTTAAAACTGAAGAATATGAGGTGGCGGTAAATTTGTATTGTACGTGCCAGGCCAAGATTTTGAGCCACCTCTAACCACCACTAACCACCTCTGACCACTGTAGGAAATTGCTCTGGCCCGTACTATACGAATTAGCCGAGACGGATTATAGAAAAGATGGTGGGGCCTCATTCTAACGTATTTTTGACAAAGGGATATCAACCTCCTGGTAAATTCGGATTCTACGTGCCCCCACTTTGAGGTTAGGTGCTAAAATCCCGCATATTAAATTAAAAACCTTAATTTTATGTACCCTTGAGTTTTCAAGGTTTTCAATAGCTGCTCCGGACCGCTTCATGATGCTCCGCTCATTTCATGAAGAAAAACAACCTTCCTCTATATAAACCAGGTAGAGGTCCAACTCGAAGAAATTTCCGGGGCACGTACAATTTGAAAAAGCCCAACCTCGTTAGTACATATCATGAGAATATAATATATTCTCTCAAATGTTTAAACCATACAAATGTAATGTTTAAAAGGGATATAATCTCTCAAGACTCAAGAGTATAAGTAAAGCAAAATGGCGCTGCCAAGCGATTCTCAACCTTGTCACCACCTTCAGTTCTGCCTTTATTTTTTACTCAATAGATAACTCAAAGAACCTCACATAAGCTTTGATTTATGATTCAACAAAGTTGAATCGATTATACAATATGTAATTGCATTGCCAATCTATGTAATGGGCTTGGTAAATCTATGGTAGAGGGAGTGTTTAGTGGCAGGGGATCGTCTACTGTCAGAATCATGTACTTTGTCAGAAGGATATAACCTTTCAAGAGTATAAATCAAGCAAACTTATGCCAAATCTTCCCTTGCAATACAATGAGTACTCAAGATTTTGACTTATAGAAGATCGGGCCAAGTAGGTAAACAAAAATGTCTCTGGGGGAGTGCCTACTACAAGCCTAGAGGTTTTATTTTTCCCCTCACATAGTTTGCCCAACCTGAGCTGCCTAAATTAACTCTTATTTTTTATCCTACTGCAGATCAACACTATGTCATATTGATGAGGGTCCATTGTGGCTGCTATCCTTAAGGCATTGGTTTCTTCTGCTCGGCTCTCTACAAAACAATTAAGGTTGAAGTCACAGGTTCGATCCTGCTTCTTGGTACTTAGATTTACATGGCTCACTGTTGATCGGTTTATTCTGCTCGGCTCTCTACAAAACAATTAAGGTTGAAGTCAAAGGTTCGATCCTGCTTCTTGGTACTTAGATTTACATGGTTCACTGTTGATCGGTTTATTCTGCTCGGCTCTCTACAAAACAATTAAGGTTGAGATCACAGGTTCGATCCTGCTTCTTGGTACTTAGATTTTCATGGCTCACAGTTGATCGGTTTCTCCTGCTCAACTATCTACGAAACAATTAAATTTGAGGTCACAGGTTCAATCCTGCTTCTTGGTACTTACATTTTTACATTTACATGGCTCACTGTTGATCACAATGTATTTTCTTTGGAGGTACATTGGTGTGTGAAGAGACTAAGCTCTATAGTGGTTACTAAACAGGTCCCCAAATAGGTAGGCCAATTGCTAGGTTCAAACAAGTGGTTTATCCTCCAGTCCTAGGAGGGGGTTAGCGGTCAATCATATAGTTTATTCAGCTGATGATGGTGCGGCACCCCATCCAAGCCAAAGGGCTTAGGGAGCCAAGCCCCTTGGCTGTTGTACCACGGATTATTATTATTTAGATCCACTTTTCTTTACTTTTAGATCTAAATATTCTTTATCCACAGTTGTTATTTATTTATTTTTTACTTTTTATATACTTGTTAATATTGGTAGAAGGATCATTCGTTGTGAAAATTTAAACATTAATCCATATAGATTAAGAAACGTTTCGAACTATAATTATAAGGTCATTATCAGTCTTTAAAAATTTTTGTGCAACTAAGTAGTTGTATTAGTGGTTAGGACGAACCACTTGTTCGAACTTAGCAATCAGGCCACATAAGGCCCATTTTACTAACCTTGTGGTGGAGAGTTCCAGCCACTTCCCTCTTCATACCTGTATATTGTACCACTGAAGTGGGTATGGTGTGGTTATCAGTGAGCTATTTTTAATCAGAGCATCATAGCACGGGATCGAACCCACGACCTTGATTTGCCTCGATTTATTGATAGCTGGGCGAGTGCCTCGAACACCTCAGCCTCGCTGGCTCCCCTGTTGAACAATGAAAGTCATTGTTTATCTCTGTAAGAGAGTGTCAATATAAGTAATAAAAGTCAATAAAGTATCTCTTAAGGTTAATTTATATAAATATTAAGACTGGAATTTAAACAATTAAGTGTTACATTTAACATTATAAAAATTCTACAATCACAACTCAAACATAAAAATAACAAAATTAATTATTCAACGTATTCTACATATTTTTTCCCTTTCCAGTCATGTTTCTGAAACCACTCCTTGAAAATAAGTCTAGTGTTTTTGTTGAAACTGTTTCCCTAACATAAAATGACTATAACAATTAGCCAAATGTCCTTAATTACTCTTATCTCCCCAAGGGAGAAGCCTTAGATGTAAACATCTTTCATTTACATTTTTATATATAAATGTATTGTTGGTTTTGGTATAGATTTATCAGAGTTGCCCTGAGCTGAGAAAGAGCTTGGATCCTAATCTCAGCTATGGGGAATCTCATATGCACAACACTGCTCTGCACTATGCTGCCAAACATGCCATGAAGCATTTATTAAGGTACGTTTTTCAATTTAAATTTATGTTTTATAAATGTACTACTAGCTTTCTTTTGGTTTGTTTTAAGGTTAGATCTATCAAAATTATTATTTTTTTTTTACAATACTTCATCATATTATTATGTAGCGTAGATTTAGACTTAATACTTTCTCAAAAACTTTGTTTTCCGGTAAAATTCGCTTCATGAAGGGGTTGAAATCTGATGTTTTGCTTCCACTACTGGAAGCATCTACAGGGGTGTGGCAACTGAGTATATTACAGTAGTCGCCGCTTAATGTGATCACTTTGGGACCAAGGCCTAGTGATCACATTAACCGACTGATAATAATAAGCAAAATCTCATTGGTTAAGCTTTCACTGTTTTTATTTGATCAAAATATAAATATAAATAGATAACACTGGAAAATTCCGTTATTCCCGCTAATAGCCATAGCCGCTGAAGCGGATGGGGGAAAAATTAAAATAGGAAAAAACTGTTTATTACGTACACTTAAAACACATGCGGTTTACATAATTGAAATGACACTAAGCATATTTTACATTTCTTTCCTTAATTCTCCTAACATTCTTTTAGGGTGCGCTCAACATCTTCTTCTGAGTCCTCTCCGTTTTCTTTTGCGAATTTGGTTCTCATTTTTAAAGAGACATTCCAATATCCATCCCTTGTTTTGGAAGTTTATTCAGCAATGGCTAAGGAAGTTTCCAATTTAATTGCTTCTTTCCGCTGGCTCATTTTGGTCGAAAACGATCGTAAGATCTTAAGATGTCTATCTTCTCCAACGATATGAGATCACGACGTTTTGAACCACTCATTCTTTGTTCAACAATTTTATAACAAAACTAATCGACTTCGAACTTGTATAAATGTAATGTTAATTTGACTATAGAGTTCTCAGAAACGATTGAAAGACAAAAACAACTGACCTCTGTATAAGTAAAATGTCGTAAAAATAGGGGGAAAAATGTATGTTTGGATGTTTTTTTTACGCCTGTGTAGCAATATAGAGGAAGGGAAAGGTGGCGTGAGGTATACTTTCTGAGAATTCTGGGTGTTTAGACGAAACGCTTCTCGGTTTGCCGCAGCTGTAGATGTTTCCCCGAAAATTATATAAAAAAATTCAATGATTTCGACTTGACTTTGATCACAATAAACGAAATACTGATAACAATAAACGGATATTTTCTAATGTATTGGTATTGGGTGGGTCCGTTCCAAGCCATTTTGATCACACTAAGCGGTTGATAACATTAACCGTGATCACATTAAGCGGTGACTACTGTATATTGTTTGCTTCTAGTCAACATCACGATGCACCACACCCCTGAAGATGCTTCCAGTAGTGGAAGCGAAACGTTAGATTTCAACCCTTTCGTGACGCGGATTTCAAAAAAGAAACCCAAGTTTTTGATTACAAGCCAACCCGTGGAAGCCTATGCATTAAGTTAATACTTTCTACTTATGCTGGAGCTTTGGGAGTCAACATAAATAGTCAGACCTATCAGACTCTTTTTGTAGTCATAGCCTAGGCCTTACTCCAGGTCTTACTCTGTCATTTAAGCTCATCCTTTATCGTCTTTTGTCAGGTCAACCAATGCCTGCCTCTCTCTTCCTTTTTCCCTATTTCAAACCAAGTACTTTCTTGTAACGTTATCCTCTGGGTTCCTTAGCATGTGCCCTACCATCATAGGTAATCTACCCTAGCTAGTCATCCTCAACTGTTCCCTGTTGGCAATCCTTTTAGACCACTGAAATCTGAGAATGATCTTCAGAAATCTTTTAACTAATGCCTGCAATTTGACTGTTGTGGCGTAAGTCTGTGTTCCACACCCTTTTGTTGTTGTAAACAACTGCTACTTCTTGTCTCCACTCTTCATTGGTCTAGAATCTAGAACTTTAAAGGGCGAATGCCCCTTTTACCATCTATTAATCTGTTTTCAAAATCACAAGCTATCTTTTAGTCTTTGACAATATAGCTTCTAAGGTAACACAAGCACCCTATCTGCTCCACCTTTTCATCGCCCAATACTTGATAGCATAGGCTTACACTAAATAGACTTTGCGACTACTGCTCATTTCAATTGGAGAATTTGATTCTTGATATCTCTTATCCACTTAGTTTTAGTGTTTTATTAATTTTTATTTTTTCCTCATATTAATTACAAGTAGAAGTAATGTCTAAATATTGCTACAAATGCGATAAATGCTACAACAACTTAAACTTTTTCAATTAATGAAACATTAAGCGGTTATTGGCGACTAAATGTTAGATATATTTATGATTAGAAAATAATTAATTTTATTTTTTTAGGATATTTGTAAGTGAACTAGGAGGTGACCCAAACAAAAGGAACAGTCGCAATGAGACAGGTATGCACTGCTGCTGTGACCTAGCATCAGCTCATAGGACCTACTCAGCACAGGAGCGAAGAGCGTCCTGTGTCTCTCTACTCCTTCAGTGGAGGGGGTCTCAGCCAAACGAGCACATTGAAATTGATGCACAGGACCTTGTAAATATTTTGAGCTTTTATTTTTTTATCTTTCTTTTTATTTCCCTACCAACACTTCATTAATGGTCTGTGGAATTAGCCATTTACTCATGTTTTTTGATGTTGTCATCAATGTAAAACATATTCCATCTTTTTGGAACTCAAACCAGATGTGTTGGACATTCTGTGGTTTCAGGAAAGTGCGTTAGCCACTTGACTAGTTCTAATAAACCTTAAAGGAGAATCTTTCATCGAAAATCATGAATAGAGCTTATGATAATATTTATAGTTTGCCTCTAAGTTAAAATTTTATTTTTAGTTAGTCTTATGTGAAAAATATTCTCATAAAAATTAATTGTAAAAACTACTTGTTGTTTCAGAGAGGTAACACAGCTTTGCATGTAGCAGCAACGAATGGTCTGCACCGCTGTGTCCAGCTGTTGCTAGCACACGGTGCTTCTGTTTTTGTAGAAAACAACGATAAGATGACTCCTTGTGATTTAGCTGTTCAGGCAGAACATCATCTTATAGCTAGGACCTTAGAATCCACTGTTGTTTTTGTAAGCTATCACTTATTAATATTGACAAGCTGTTACCAGTCATACTTTTTATTCTAAAATAAAAAAAAAAATGATTGTTAGATTGTTGTGAATTCAACGTGTCTGTGCTATGCTCAGTAAATGGTCAGATTAGGTAGTACATGTTAAAGTTATACAAAAAACCAAGAAATACCTCTTAACGAGAACACTTATATTGATCTAAAACGATCCCACATTACAAGAAAAAATTACAAGATAAAAAGAACTTTTTATATACTACGTTTTTAATTCAATTAATTCATTTTTTATTTACTTGGTTTACTTATTATTTTTTGCTGTCATTCAATGTTTACCTCTCAAAAAAAAGAATCTTAATTTTGAAATCTGTCTAAATGAAGGATTGTAAATATTGGGGATATGACAAAACAAATAAAATAACATGCGGATTTTTTCCGAACTAACTTTCCATGCAGCAAATTTG
>KZ651442.1:157597-194041 GCA_001010745.2 Gerris buenoi | reverse complement strand
GCACTCATTCTTTGTTTAACACTTTTTATAACAAAACTAATCGACTTCGAACTTGTATAAATGTAATGTTAATTTGACTAAAGAGTTCTCAGAAACCATTGAAAGACAAAAACAACTGATCTCTGTCTCGTAAGTAAAATGTCGTTCAGATGTGAGATAGTGATTTTTGTGTCTATGTAGTAATATAGAGGAAGGGAAAGGTGGCGTGAGGTATACTTTCTGAGAATCCTGGGTGTTTAGACGAAACGCTTCTCGGTTTGCCGCAGCTGTAGATGTTTCCCCGAAAATTATATAAAAAAATTCAATGATTTCGACTTGACTTTGATCACAATAAACGAAATACTGATAACAATAAACGGATATTTTCTAATGTATTGGTATTGGGTGGGTCCGTTCCAAGCCATTTTGATCACACTAAGCGGTTGATAACATTAACCGTGATCACATTAAGCGGTGACTACTGTATATTGTTTGCTTCTAGTCAACATCACGATGCACCACACCCCTGAAGATGCTTCCAGTAGTGGAAGCGAAACGTTAGATTTCAACCCTTTCGTGACGCGGATTTCAAAAAAGAAACCCAAGTTTTTGATTACAAGCCAACCCGTGGAAGCCTATGCATTAAGTTAATACTTTCTACTTATGCTGGAGCTTTGGGAGTCAACATAAATAGTCAGACCTATCAGACTCTTTTTGTAGTCATAGCCTAGGCCTTACTCCAGGTCTTACTCTGTCATTTAAGCTTATCCTTTATCGTCTTTTGTCAGGTCAACCAATGCCTGCCTCTCTCTTCCTTTTTCCCTATTTCAAACCAAGTACTTTCTGGTAACATTATCTTCTGGCTTCCTTAGCATGTGCCCTACCATCATAGATAATCTACCCTAGCTAGTCATCCTCAACTGCTCCCTGTTGGCAATCCTTTTAGACCACTGAAATCTGAGAATGATCTTCAGAAATCTGTTAACTAAAGCCTGCAATACGACTGTTGTGGCGTAAGTCTGTGTTCCACACCCTTTTGTTGTTGTAAACAACAGCTACTTCTTGTCTCCTCTCTTCATTGGCCTGTCGGGCGAATGCCCCTTTTGCCTTCTATTAATCTATTTTCAAAGTCACAAGCTGTCTTTTAGTCTTTGACTATATAGCTTCTAAGGTACCACAAGCACCCTATCTGCCCCACCTTTTTATCACCCAACCTTATGCTCTTTACAAATCCTTGATAGCATAGGGTTACACTGAATTGCCTTTGGGACTACTGCTTATTTCAATTGGAGAACTTGATATTGATATCTCTTATCCTACAACAACTTCAACAATATCTACAATATCTAATGCTACAACCACTTAAACTCTTTCAATTAATGAAACATTAAGTGGTTGTTGGCGACCAAATGTTAGATATATTTATGATTAGAAAATAATTAATTTTTATTTTTTCTAGGATATTTGTAAGTGAACTAGGAGGTGACCCAAACAAAAGGAACAGTCGCAATGAGACAGGTATGCACTGCTGCTGTGACCTAGCATCAGCTCATAGGACCTACTCAGCACAGGAGCGAAGAGCGTCCTGTGTCTCTCTACTCCTTCAGTGGAGGGGGTCTCAGCCAAACGAGCACATTGAAATTGATGCACAGGACCTTGTAAATATTTTGAGCTTTTATTTTTTTATCTTTCTTTTTATTTCCCTACCAACACTTCATTAATGGTCTGTGGAATTAGCCATTTACTCATGTTTTTTGATGTTGTCATCAATGTAAAACATATTCCATCTTTTTGGAACTCAAACCAGATGTGTTGGACATTCTGTGGTTTCAGGAAAGTGCGTTAGCCACTTGACTAGTTCTAATAAACCTTAAAGGAGAATCTTTCATCGAAAATCATGAATAGAGCTTATGATAATATTTATAGTTTGCCTCTAAGTTAACATTTTATTTTTAGTTAGTCTTATGTGAAAAATATTCTCATAAAAATTAATTGTAAAAACTACTTGTTGTTTCAGAGAGGTAACACAGCTTTGCATGTAGCAGCAACGAATGGTCTGCACCGCTGTGTCCAGCTGTTGCTTGCTCACGGTGCTTCTGTTTTTGTAGAAAACAACGATAAGATGACTCCTTGTGATTTAGCTGTTCAGGCAGAACATCATCTTATAGCTAGGACCTTAGAATCCACTGTTGTTTTTGTAAGCTATCACTTATTAATATTGACAAGCTGTTACCAGTCATACTTTTTATTCTAAAATAAAAAAAAAAATGATTGTTAGATTGTTGTGAATTCAACGTGTCTGTGCTATGCTCAGTAAATGGTCAGATTAGGTAGTACATGTTAAAGTTATACAAAAAACCAAGAAATATTGTTTAACGAGAACACTTATATTGATCTAAAACGATCCCACATTTTCAAGAAAAATATTAATTATTTTTCCAGAAGACAGTAAAAAACTAGTCTAAATTGACACATTTAAATCATAAAATGAAAAGTATGAAAACAGTAGTTTCAACACCTTCCCTTCAGTTTATGGAGAAGGACAAGTTGGCACTAGACCTGTACTACTGCATAGAGTGTCTCTGGTGTTTGATATGGAGTTGGACTTATCAAGGATATTGCTCCCCCGGAGTAGATACACAACACCTGATGTTGACCGCCCCGTAGTCACATCCCCTCTGTGGTCGGCATCACTGTAGCACTCAAGTACTGATAGAAGCCTTCCTTGATTCAAAGCCTTCTTTCATAATGGGCGTGCTGACAGCTTTACACGCATCTATCCCAAATCGTTTAAGGATTTTCTTAGTGTAGGCTGTTTGTCGAACATTTAAGTCATAAATTGACAAGTATGAAAACAGTAGTTTCAACAGTACACCCCATGCCTCTGTTAGTGTTGTTATGCCTCTTCTTGAAACCATGATCTTTCTTCCAACCTTTGAGTTGATACATGATTAGGGTGGCCAATTACCTCTATTTCTTCAACGAACTTCCTTCTAACCATTGAGTTTGTTATACCTCACATATCCTGCAGGCATGCTCTTTCAAACAACTCTGAGCACTTTGACTCTGAACAATAAAATTATACAGATACATGATTAGGGTGGCCAATTGCCTCTATTTCTTCAACGAACTTCCTTCCAACCTTTGAGTTTGTTATACCTCACACCTCACATATCCTGCAGGCATGCTCTTTCAAACAACTCTGAGCACTTTGACTCTGAAAAATAAAATTATACAGCTACATGATTAGAGTGGCCAATTGCCTCTATATCTTTAACGAACTTCCTTCCAACCTTTGCTTTCCTTTCCAATCCTCTTGCAGACAATTTGTTCTTTCAAACTACTCGGTATGATGTAGTTTTTGCCTACAAGAAGGGCAAACTCAACATCTGACCCTTATTCTTATTTCTTGGTACTTTCATGGTGACAGATACATCTATTATTGATCTATGTTTTAAACGGATTCTTCTCTTTTTTAATGTGTTGACTTTCTTTTACACAATTCCTCAAATAATATTGCTTAGTAACCATAAAATTGTGAAAGATTTTCCTGTTTTGTTTTTTAAATGAAAATTTTGCAACTTATTATAATTGTTTAATTTTGTTTATTTACAGGGTGACACCAGTGGAAGCAATGTGAGTGAGCTAGATGTTCAAAGCCTAGAAGAAGTGTACAGTGGTCTGAAAGCTCAGGATCTACAGGCTGCCAAGGACCAACTATTAGTCGATACTTCAGATATGTTTAATGTACCGCTATTCACTGCCGAAACTTTGCTCAGAGATAATGGTAATTTATAAATAATCTTTACCTTGTTTAAAGTTAAATTTTTCAATTCCCCGTGGAGGGCTAGAACTTTGTGTGATTAAACCTTGTTGTTAAGGTTGGACCAGGCATATAAGCTTGGTATGCTGTTTGCCTTAGTTTTTATTTAATGTTTTTAGTATACATTGTATACTAGTATGCTGCAAATTAAACTCAAAAGTCTCCTCAGGACTGATTAATAAGATAAAATATCTTGTTTATAGCTTCCAAAGCACATCTTAATCACATTACATCCTCCATAGCAATGTTAGGGTTAATATCAAAAGGTTTATATGTCAAGTCCTCCTAATCAATAATTTGATTTTCTGCTGCCTTCATAAGTCTTTCCCAACAAAGGAACACCGACGAAGGCAGCACCTGTCCGATTGAATCATCCTGACAAAGGATTACCCCGATTGGAGGTTGGACTGAATCATTTGTTTGTTGTTTAGAGTGGTCCCGAGAAGCACTACTCGAGAGGTGGATGTGGGATGCTGCGGAATGTTGTAGATCTGCAGGTGTTCCTCCTCCACCCTGGACATCTCCTCCTATTGTTACTCAGACCCAACCCCATTCCCCTGATCAAATTACCGTAAGTTTTTCTTTACAATTCTCTCTTATGTGTTTTATTAAGTATAATATTTGTTCCTTCTATTCAGAGTCGAGTAGAATTAATCCATTAGACCCCCAGCAAACTGATTCAATTTGGTTCTTTTGGATCAATTGGTGAAAATTATATAAAAGCATTCTGTAATATCCTAGGACATAAGTCTAAATGTTCATTGTGACTTGTAGGCATGGATTAAAGTTGGGTCATCCTCTATCTGAATTAAAATAATGTTGTACCTTAGCTTTTGGAAACAAATATCAGAATTTTTATTGTCTAACTCTAGCCTTTCTTAAAGTTAGTGAACTGTGACTGTGTCCACTAAACCCTGGTGCTGTGTCAGTCCCGGTCCTGAGCTAGATGTCAAATGTTAACTAAATTAAATAAGTTGATTCAAGTGACTGCTTCATTTTGAAAAAAAAGTTCAGTTAAAATTTACTTACTGATCTAAGAAGGCCATTGAATTAGCTCAAGTCTAGTGACACAACAAGCTTAAAATATTAATGTTTTTATTTGTAATTCAATTTTCTTTTCTAGTGTGAGATCTGTTTAAACGACATCCCGAAGGGAGAAGCCTTAGGAATGGCATGCAGACATAAATTCTGCACATCCTGCTGGTCCGCATATTTGACTATGAAGATACAAGCAGGAGATGCCGTTGGAACACCCTGCCCTGCTTACGGTTGTTCCCTTCTCGTGCCTCATGATATCATTGAAGCACTTGTCTCACCTGATGTTGCCAATAAGTATCTCCAGTTTGATATTAAGGTAACTTTTATCTTGTACTTACTCTGGTTATCACAGTGAAATACTTTTAAAAGAAAACACTCAACATCTGTTAACACAAAAAAATATTGTGGTCCCAACAAAATACTAGGTACAGTAGAACCTCGTTTACATGACCCTCAATAAACCAACAACCTCAATTACAAGTGCAATTTTCAAATCCCCTTGAGATTGCCATAACACATAATGTTAAATTAACCTCTATAACACGACTAGTATTATCCAAAAAATCTCAATAACACGGATTTTTTTTTCCAATTCACAAAGTAACTCAGAACCTCTGTAACAAGTTGTTTTGAGAAGTCAACCTCTATAACGCGACTCTATACTGGAATGGGTCGACCTTGAACAAGTCTAGACTTGAGAACTTGGATTTAGTGATTCCATTAACCTCGATAACACGAACCTCAACAAAAAGAGCACCTCGATAACAAGACTGTTTCCTTAATCCCCTTGAGACACTTCTTATTGAGGTTCTACTGTATTTTCATATTTTTTTTTTCTTTTAACTACACATACATTTAATATGGCGAGAATGTAGAGGGGCCTGAAATAAAATTGAGACACCCTGGCGAGAGCCCTTTAACTCTGCTTTAAAACACTGACGCCAACATCATGAAGAGAGAGTCGGTGAGACGAAACAATAATGTTTATCTAAACAACCCCCTCCTGTAACACCAGTTTCTCTTTATCTTTGTGAATACACCTATCTCCTAAAAAACGATTTTTTTCTTACTTGTAATTTTCTCTTGTAATTCCTCGCATATATGTATTAAGAATTATATTTAATCTGTTTGTTTTTGAATTCGGGTTCAAATTCAAGACGCAACCTGATTTTTGCAGTGGGGAAAACAGTGCGTCATATTAAAATTAAATAATTGCTGCTACTGTCAAAACTGAGATTTTTCATGCTTAGATGGTTACATACTTTTTGTTTATTGTCATGTTGTTTTATTAAATGCATCAATTTTATAGATTGAGGTCCCTGGCAGCTTATTGCTAATATCTTTTCTTTGGATTCTGGATTCGACTCCGGCAAGGGACCCCATGCTAGTGGTTTAGCATCTTGATATTAAAATGTAGCTACTTAACTGATGTGGTGTCCATCTAGTTACGAAAGCCTGAACTACTTTTTGCTACATCCTAGTGTCATTCATTACATGTCATATCGTTGTATAAGTCCTTAGGCAGGCTGTAAGTCACCTCCCAGGCTTTAAGTTCCACTTATTATTTTATTAATTAATTTATTTGATCATGTCTTGTAGGAATTTGTGGAAAGGAATCGATCTATTAAATGGTGCCCTAAAGCTGGATGTGGGAGAGCAGTTAGACTGCCTGAGGCAGAACTTCTTCAACCCCAAACAGATGGGAATACTTCACATGCAGTCGACTGTGGCAATGGCCATTACTTCTGTTGGTACGTACTTTTATCAAATGATTCACTTGATTATCTCTAATAGTCTATGATACACACTACCAGTTTCAACTTAAATTTTATCTTATAACTGAAATGGGGATAGTTTTGAATCTTACTATTTATATATATCGACATTGTGCTAGATGAATTTGAAAGAAAACTAACTGATGAGTCCCATAAAACAACTTCTTCACAATTTTTCACACTTCAAAAATCTGAAGAATGTGCAAATCTGTTTAAAGCCCTAGTCTATTTTCTTCTTCTGTCTTTTTTGTCTTCTCTTTTAAAATCAAAATTCTTTATTTAAAAACAATAACTAAAATATAATTCTTATGGTTTTTGACCTATTTCAATGGTTTATGACCTATTTCAATGGTTTATGACCTATTTCATTGGTCATCATCAATTAGCTGATCACCAAAGAATGTAGTAATCATTTGTAGGTAAGTGGGAGGAGTCCCTCAGTGTAGATGGGTTAAGCAAAATTTTGCCTGAAATTAAAGATCAAATGCTAAATTTACACGTTAATGCAAGATGTTACGCCGTCCCATCGCTCTTTGCAAACAATTCAATACTAGCAAGAGAATTAATTGCCCAGACTTCAGGCAACATTGTGCTTAACACTTCTTTAATGTTTGTTATAACTCCGAGGGACTCCTCCCACTTACCAACAAAGAACGAACCCCCTTCACCATATGGTAATTACTTCTATCAAAAGTATAATACCAGACAAGATTACTACCAAGGCAACCATTTTTTTAAGACCCTATTTCAAATCCTTATTTCATGGCTTTCACCCAATAGTTTTTTAAAGTTATAGATATCTTTAACTTATAAATGCACAAAACTTTGTTCCTGGGATCTCGCTAACGCCGAATCAAAACCGAGCCAACGATATGTCCACGTGTAGGGGACGGTGAGAGATGAAAAATGAGCCCAATGTCAAGGGAATTGATAAGGTTTTGGCCTTGTATGGGTACAAGTAAAGATTGTACAGATGCAGAAAAAATTAACCTATGAGGTAAACAAAAACACGGGACCGGGACGGTTGGCTCAGTGTGATAAGAAAGCACATTGTTTGTTTAGATTACATGTCATAATCAAAAGTGACAGCTTTTAATGCACAATACAATAACTTTATACTTGTTGGATAAACAAGCATATTTAATAATAGGCCTAAAAATGGAAATGTTTCTTAATTTTTCCAGCACATTAAAAACATAGCTCTTCCTTTCGAGCGCAGTTGGCGCTCGGTCCCCGGTTCTGAAATTAAAAATGTAGTTGTAGACCCCGCAAACCCCATATCTCTATCTACTACAGAAGCTGAGCTATAAGAGTTCAAAAAAGTGCGTTTTTTTTTTGGCCCACCCTGTATATATTTTACCTAATTTCCTTATTTTTTTTGAGAATGGACAATTTCCGATGCTACAGCCATCTTTTTTTTTTTTTTTTATAATGATATAATTTTCTTTACTTAGGGAATGTCTTGGTGAGGCTCATGCACCTGCTAGTTGTAATGACTGGCGGAGATGGCTAGCCAGAGTTTCTCAAGTTCGTCCAGAGGAATTAGATATAGTTGACTCTTGGAGTCGCTCTGAAGATGCAGCTAACTCACTCTGGCTAGTCTCAAATTCTAAACCTTGTCCGAACTGCCAGAGCCCAATACAGAAGAATGAAGGATGCAACCACATGAAATGTTCCAAGGTAGTGTTATTGTTTTGGTAGGTTCACTGTAGATTCTTAATTTTTAATTAATGTAAACATCTTATTATTGAATATTATTCAAATATCGGGTATTATAATTATTATTTTTCTTCTTTTACAGTGTAAATTCGACTTCTGCTGGGTTTGTCTAGAAGCGTGGAAAAGGCATGGATCTGCGACCGGTGGTTACTTTAGATGCAACAGATTTGAAGCTGTTTCAAAAGCCGATGAAAAACAAGGCATATTAATAAGTGAAGTAAGTTTATAATTAAATAATCTTTTGGGACATTAGTGTAGTAGGAATTAGATGGAAGGATGAATTTATTAGATGAAAACTAGGTTTTTAACTAACAACACATCATTGCTTTAACTGCAGCAAGCTGTATCATTTAGATCCTTTTAAGCAGACTTCATTTGAGATTGGTTAAATCCTGATGTTTATAATCATAGGAATGAACAAATCCTAGCTAGCTGTTTTCTTTAGAATTCACTTGAAATCATCCATATATATGGCAGATTTGTTTAAAATTTTAGATATTTTAAAGTAGATTTTAAGTATCAGGATTCTTCCAATCTCAACTAAGGTCTCCCCAGGAATTTTTCAATTTATCACTTGTAGTCTTTATAGCTTTAACTTTCTCACCGAATTCTTTTTTTTTTCCTGAGATAATTTTGTTTATTATTATNTAATTATTAATATTTTTATTATTTTTTTTATTATTATTTTTATTATTTCTTTAAGGCTTTGGTGAGATCACAAGAGAGCTGTGAACTTGCTAAATTTTTGCACTTTTACACGAGATTTAAAAATCACGAAAATAGCAGATCGATGGAAGAACCACTTCTGTCTATGGCCAAACATAAAATGAGAGTACTCGCTTCATCCTTACAGCATTCTGAAAGTAACATTTACTTAACTGCTTTTAGTCTTTAGAAAACCAAAATAAAATTATTTATTTATTCATAAAAAAATTGAAGAATTTTGCATCTTTATCATACATTTATGTAAATATTTTTAAATTACAATAGTTGTTTCATTTGTTTTTTCAGAAGATGTGAAATGTACTAAATTTATAGAGGACAGTATCAGAGAATTATTGAAAGCTAGGAAAATATTATGTGGCTCTTATGTTTATGGATTCTATCTTGAAGACAATGGACAATCTCGCAGTATTTTTGAATTTATGCAGGTAACATTTTTTTTCCAACATGTATAATATGATAAGAAAATTTTAAGAATGCTATGATAGAAGCCTGATGATGTTTTTTTTTAAGTTACATTACTGACTGCCACCTTTTTGCTGCTAATCGACACTTGACTACTTTATGTACCTGTTGCATTATTTGTATTTTAGGTTTCTGTACAAATTAGAAAAATAAACCTTATATAATGGCTCTGTTTGTCTGTCTGTTCGTTGGTGTCTGTCCGTTGGCTTGTTTCAATTCGTAAACTACTATAGCTAGAAACATAAAATTTGGCACACGGGTGCATCTCGGCATTTGAGGCAACTGGACACTTTTTGGAGTTTTTTTCATTTAATATTTCCAAGATGGTGGCCAATATGGCGGATGAATAAAAAAAAGTTCTTAGTTACCATGACATGTTATACATCAATTGTAAGGTCTTAAAGTGTAGAAAATGAATATGCAACTATTACACTTAATAATTTTAACTTAATTGTACAGAAACCGGCGATTATTGCCTCACGTACTTACGTGAAGCGCGCCTTACTTGTTTATATTAATGAACTCAAGGTTGGCAGAAGGAGAACGTTCCACATCTTGTCCATCATGGGACCTAGGGAGACAAGTTGGGCCTCACTCCCCCACCTTGGAGACTCTGACTTGTGCACTTTACACATCCCTCCAAACCCTCTTCTCTCCCTAGGTTTATGAATGCTAGGCCTTGATGCCCAGGACAGGGGAACTCATTCTATTCTTTTTACTCAGGCTTCTCTCACTATTCTTATCTAAGTCTCTTCCTTCACCCTTCTTTCTTTCTTTACTGTACTCACTAGGAGCTATGTCTGCTTATCACTGAGCGCTAGTAACCTACTGGTGTTTGAAGTTAGCATTTGTGCCTTAATCAGGGCCATTTTATTAGCCCCATGGTAGAGAGTTCTAGCCACTCCGTACATCATATCTCTGTACAACATACCGCCAAAATGAGTATTATGTGATCATAAGTGAGCCACCAAATCAGAGCAGCATGGTGCGGAATCAAACCAACAAACCGTTGTGTCCCCATTGATTCATTGATAACCGAGCAGATGTGGAAAAAATAAATATCACAATAACTTAAAAGCACAATAATCAGTCAACTGACAATTGCTCTTATTTGAAAATTATGGCGCTTTGATGAAAATGTTGATGAATGATGAAAATTTTGATACACTCTCCCGTTAAAAATCACCACCTCTAACAACTTCTCCTCATAGGGAAGGTGGTTAGAAATGGTTAGAGGTGGTTAGCTGGTGGTGATTTTAACGGGAGGGCACTTAATTAACAAGTACCAAAATTATTGTTGCTGATAATAAATAAAACTTAATTGTTTTAAACTTTAACTGAACCTTGATTTTTTTTTTTTTTTTTTTTATTTATTTATTTATTTATTTATTTATTTTTTTAAATAAACCTTTTTGTTTTATAGAATGAACTGGAGGAGGTAGTTGAACGTCTTAGTGAGATGGTAGGGCGCCCCTACCTAAGGACCAAGAGAGCTGATATAGTTGAAACTGCTCGACTAACTAGAAGGAAAAGACATGAATTCTCAAGAGCCGTTGCTAGAGGATTTCTCCCACCTGATACTCCACCTGCTCCATCTAGCTTGGTTAGTTTATGTTCTTGTTGAAATCTTTAAAATAGACTAAACCAGTTCTTCAAAGAATTTTTACACAAAAAAATTGTGTGATTACGTATGTAGAATAGTTCTTATATCTACGAAGGTATCAAAATCTTAGCATGTATTAGAATACATAATAATTGAGGGTAGTGAGGATCAGTTAGAATCACACATCAAAGTTGTGGAATTGCCGTCATTTTATTAAAAATAAGGTATGATCGCGAATAATCTGCTAATTAGTTAGGGTGCTAAAAATTGTTGATAATAACTATGACTAAATAGGTTAATAGAAAGTAACACAACAATACTGTCACCAAAATTTTTTTATTAAAATTAACAAGTCTCTTTCCACTCATGCTATCTTCAGTGCTGAGTGTTACACAGAACACAGTAAGAGTAGAATCTCTACTGTGAACTCTCTTCAGTAGAGATTTTACTCTTACTATGATAACACTCACAATGATGATGTTATATGTCGAAACACATCTGTGTATTTTATTAAAAAATTGTGGTGACAATATTCTGGCATTACTATTAACCTCTCTAGTCATAATTATGAAGTGGTACCACAAAATCTCAGTCAAAACAACCAATTTTTTGGTGATAATAACTTTTTACAGAAACATCGGACTTATAGCTTCTTCCAAACTATATTTCGACTTTATTTATCTCAACTATCTAAACATATGGCGTGAGTTGTTACTTTTGATCTGAATAAGTGGATGAATGTATATTATTAGGGCAATTTTTAGTCTTTGTATGTATCATATTGTTTAACCAGCTTAAATATATGCATTATTTTATTTGATACCTAGTAAGACCTCAACTATAATAAATATTCCCATTTATTTTTTACAGAAACATAAAAAGGGAAAAGCAAGTTCTGTTTACAGTTGGCCTGATCTAGAGTTGCAAGCTGAGGTAAGAATTCCATATTATCCATGATATATTCTCTTAGATCTTGTGGTTTTTTTTAGATCATTACAGGTAAGACAGATCTGCCTCTAGTTTTGTCTGTCCAACATGTCCCACTTATTTGGAATCCTACCTAGATTATTGTTAGTGTTTTTAGTTCTGTCAGATAAACCCCTGTATGATTGCTAATTATAGTTTTATTTTTGTTGCAGTGTGAAGGGACTTGTGGCAGAGATGGCTGCACATATCCAAAGGACAGGACTGCAAGTTCAGACTATTGCAGTGTTAAATGTAGTCAACTCGATAAAGGTTGGTTTATTTGTTGCACTTTATAGCTATTGTCTTTTAATAAAAAGCTCTTCCTTTCTTATATTTATTCGGTTTTATTATTATAAAAAAAGATTATGAATTATATTTATAGATATTAAATCCAAAACTACCAAATTTATCCACACCTAGTTCAAACACCTGAATCTAGGAGGTTGGAATTGTGAAAAATTCATTGGACCAGGTAAAGTCATAAATCTATGTCATATTATCATTCATCATAAGAGATAGATTTCAAAATGTAAGTGTTACTAAAAAAATAGGTTGAAGCATGGGAGGAAGCAATACGACCTAATTTCATTAACGAGTAAACCAATAAACTAATTAACAAGAAAAAAAGATTACGAGTTAACTAATAAATAAGTTAATTAACTAACAAAATGAAACAAGGTAAATAGTCAACTATTATTTAAGTAAACAAGATAACAAGTAAACTAATAAACAAAAAATCAAGCTAACAAGAAAACAAATAATGAATAAACAAATAAAAAAGTAAACAAGCTAACAAGAAAACAAATCATGAGTAAACTAACAAAAAAGTAAACAAGTGAACAAGAAAACAAACTATGAGTAAACTAATAAACAAGTATAGTCCAGTCAATTTATCATAATTCATTGCAAAAGGTCCGGTATTTATGATTTTTGGGTATGTTGGGGCTAGTATGACTTGTAAAAAGCCAAGTTTGCAGAATCCTAGACCCCGTGGAAGCAGAGTTATAGCTAAAAAACATTAAAATTTTCCTACTTTTTTCAGTTTTTTATCTATATCTCCTTTTCTGGTCATCTGAGGGAAAAATAGTTATTACTAATCTTGTAGAAGAGAAAATTTACTAACATTTCATATCATAGCTTTTTTCTTTACGGACTATAGTTTTCTAATTACAGAGCATCGAAAATACGATTATTTTAAACAATACTTAGGCCAGTCAAAAAAGACTTAATAAATAGCTAAATTCACAAACAGTAATGTAGTTCTGATTTTTTTATATGTTGTTCGGACAAGTTAGGGTAATGTGATATTAAGTTTGCAGGTTCGAAAAACCTGTGCTAGCTGTGTAATATGTGAAAAACTGGAAAAAAATTCGGACCTACAGAGTTGTTGTTGGACGTAAAAAGAAGCCAATTATATTTACTGCAACTTCATTCCTCATGAATTTTCTCATAGTTTAACAGTGCCCCGAAACCAGAGCAGTACTTAAAATTTCAATTTTTTGCAAATCATTTTTCAACTCTTATAGGGCCATACGTACAGAGTTGGCGTTGGACTTAAAATGTTGTAAATTTATTGTACTAAAAAAATAGTAAGAACAACTAACATCGAACAACGCGGTTTACGCGGTATATAGCAGCAACTGAAAAAAGCCCGAGAATTATTCAGTTTTTCACTTAAGCAGCTAGCACAGGTTTTTCGAAGCTGCAAACTTTGGATCACACTATCCTAACTGGTCTGAATAACATATAAAATAATCAGAACTATCACAAAATGTTTATTTCTTGTATTTTTCCTAAATCATCGTATTTTAGATGCTCTGTAATTAGAAAACTATGGTCCGTAGAGAAAAAACTTTTTTTTCTCTCAGATGCACAGGAAAAGAGATAAAGATTAAAAACTGAAAAAAGTGGGAAAATTTCAATGTTTTTAGCTATAACTCTGCTTCCACAGGATCTAGGATTCTGCAAACTTGGGTTTTTACTAGTGGTACTAGTCCCAACAACATATCCAAAAATCATAAATACCGGACCTTTTGCAATGAATCCCAAATTTTTTGTATAAATTGACTGGACTAGTAAACAAGCAAACAAGAAAACAAATAACGAATAAACAAGTAAAAAAGTAAACAAGCTAAAAAGAATACAATGTGACAAGTAAACAAACTAACGAGAAAATAAGACTATGAGTGCACTAATAAACAGGCTAAAAATAATTCAAAGAAGCATGTAAACAAGAAAATTGTAATAGTTATTAAGCAAACCTTATCAGTTACTAGATATCTCTTTGGGGTGTTGTTATACAGGCTCCATCAGAAAGAATGTATGGATTTTAAAATTATGCTATGACAAAAGTATCCTTTCAGTAAAGAAAAATGTATCTTAAAAAAATATACAGAAATAAAAGGAGTTAAGGAGAAATAGGAGGAGTTAGGGATTAATACGTAAGCTGAATTGACAGTAGTCGTTTGCACATTTTACTTAAAAAATAAGGTCCAATAATTTGCGTGCACATTTTGTAAGATCCGATGCACCGTTAATTCATTAATCCCAAGAGAAGAGGTGCGAAAATAAACAGAATGGGGCTCCTTATAGTATCTACCCTAACTCTCACCACGTCTTCAGGGGTCCTAATCTTCTGATTTCATCCAATAGGTTTTCTTTTCAACATAATGTCATTCTGAACATCGTACATCTTCCTCTTCTGCTTCTCTCTTCTCTCAAGTCAAATCTTCTTTGGTATTCTCTCTAAATATTCTACCAACCTCAACTTACCCACCTTGATGTGTCTCACAATATCTTTGTTCACAAGGATGCCATTTATTTCGACATTGCTTCTAATCCTCTTTAGTTGTCTCACTATAAGAACTCATGTATTGTAATAATGAGTAAGTGTACATCAGGTAAGTATGTGAAAAACCCTTCAGGACTCATAGTAGTGTTGTTAAGAAATCCCAGAGAGGTGAGAATGTTTCACCATGATGATCTCTTTGATCAGATGTTATCCCTCCTTTCTGGTGTGTTGAACGGGACATAAAATATACAGGATAAATGCAAAATCTTATAAAAATCAGTCATGTGTTACTCTGTTTCTGCTTTCATTGTTATTCTATATTAAATTTCTTTTTTAGCAGTTATCGGGAAGCAAAGTAATTTAATACTGTTTGATTTCAGTGTATAGAATGAATGTGAGAAGGGATGAAAACACAGAGTTAGCTATCGCTTTGGAAATGTCAAGACTTCAAATGATCGAAGATCAACTCAAAATGAGTCAGAAGGAAGGAAATAGGTAATTATTTTAATTACAGGTTTTAATATATATATATATATATATATATATACAAAGGTTTAATTAGTATAGTTGTAAGGTATTTGACTTTGCTGATTTAAAAAAAAATGACTAATTTTATCCTATTTTAAGAAAGCTGTTGAGCCTGTTTTTAATCCTTTATAAGACCACCCTACAATAAAATGAATGAGAAGCTAAATTGAGATAATCATTTAATAATTAAAACAAATACTGTAGTGCCTATCATCAAAACAACCAAACCATAAAATTATCAAAAATTTAAATTTGTGTTGAGGTGTGTTAGTATATCTATGGTTTGTACATTATTCTTATATATTTTTTTAAATTGATTCAAAACCTCAACGTGGAATAACTTAATTATAACAATAAGGTAATTTCTGTGACTGCCCTAATTTCTGCACCACAGTGCTCGATTCGAAACCTTTTCAGACGTACTTCTTTCTCACCAAGGAATTTCCTCACTTAATTCCAACAATACTCCAGTGACAAGACCAATTCCCGTAACACAAGCTTGATTCAAAAACTCTTCAGACCCACCTAATTCCTTAGCCTAGGAATAAGCTCACTTAATTCCATCAAAAAGGGCCGCTTCAATGACTGCACTTATTCTCTCAGCACAAACTTAATGTCGTTTTCACCATGATGTGAGTGCAATGTACTGGAATTTCCTGTAAATCATAAAAGAGGTTTAGTTCAATAACCACTCATTGATGAAAAACACAGTCGAAGTTCCTGTAAATGAATTTTTATAAAACAATTCTCTTTTGAAGTTCCTTTAAAAGTTTTATAAAAGATGTTTGGTAAATAACTTTTATAGTATAATGCTGGCGTAAGATATTCTGCATGGTAGCACTGCAATATCTACAGACTTTATTAAACATCTATCTACAATAAGTCTTTAAATCTATAGGCAATACATAAAATTAATTTCTAGTTCTACCTTTAGAGGAAATTTGATGTATAACCTTACTATCAGAATAATGAGCTAGAATTAATTAAAGGTATAATAAAATATTTTTATTCAATTTCGAATCATCCAATTTTCAATAAAACTACCTCTGTTTCATTCTTTCTTTTCCGCTACTTGCTCTTTTTACACTCTTATATGTGAAATTTATTTACATGTAGAGCATTTTGGTTAATAAAAAAGTTGAAGGATATCCACTTTTTCCTTGAAACCAAAGATTTTTTTTTGTACCTGAAAAGAGCTTTACAATTATTATCTGTAACATGCCATAAAAGAAGATTCTTTTTTTTCAACACACTCTTTCGACATTTTTTTCAATGTTGAAAAAAAAAAAAAAAAAAAAAAAAAAAAAAAAAATTGTAACAATAGGTAGATATTCTTTCCCCACTCTGCAGTAGCATGTAGCATAATAAATAGCTTGTTGATGCATCACACTCCTAAAGATCATGGTGAGATCATCATCATAAAGATGATGCTGATTTCATCAGAAAACCAAGCTATTTATTACAAGCTGCTGAAGCCTAAGCACCAGATTGGTGTAACACATGTTGATATTCTCTAGTCTAGACAAAAGACCCTAATTCTCACTTGTTGAGATTGTCATGTCCCAAACTTAAAAACTTTAACTTAAACTCACAAACTTTTAGCACTCGATTTAAAGATTTTAACCAATTTCTAAAGGTCCTAACCAATGGTTCAAAGTGAGTAAGGACTATAGTCTCTCACCTTTTAAGATGTCAACTAACTACCAAAGGCCCTAACAAACAGTTCAATATGGGTTAGAGTTTTTGGGCAGTACATTGCCACCATCTTGAAAATATTATGTTTGAAATGTTCAAAAACTTTAAGGTTGTCATTAATGCCGAGATACATCTGTATGCTGAATCAATTTTTACACCAGTTATTGTTGGAAAAACACAAACAAACTCTTAAAATACCAAGTATCTAAAATGAACAACTAACTTCTTAAATGCCAAATTTGAAGATAGAAATGTCACCTGTGTTGCCATCGATAGGAAAAAGTTGTCTCAGTATACTTTTTCGTGAAAGAGCTTTATCAGCTTCTGCTTTAGAAATATATCTTGTATAAAGTATTTCCTTTATGTTAAGATTAGTTTTTAATTAATTATTTTTTTTAAATGACCAAATCTATTTTAATTTTAATGTCATTATAATAAACTCTATAACATATTAAGAAATAATACTATGTTTGTTCAGACCTACCAGTAGGATAGGAACAAGTTCTGTTAGTGTTCAAATTGAAGGTAACTTGTTTCAATATTTTGTTTTTATTTTATTTAATCTGATTTTATAGATTTTTTTTTAATCATCTTAAAATGTAGTAAAGCAAAAAAATGAAGTAGATTTATTTTATGTTTTAGTTTCTTAGCTGTTGATTTTCATTTTGAATAAAAAAAAGTGTATGCGGTTAAATTGCTTTCATCTCAAAAATTACATTTAGATAAATTCATTTATTCAATGTCAATAATATTTATCACATAGCTTTCCAATTCATTTATTATTTAACTGTATGATTCATATTTAAAAATCTAGTCATCTTATCTTTATGTAAAACTAATTTATTTTTTAAATTTAATTTTAATGTGATTTATTATTCTTGATTGCTTATGTTTATAATACTAATATAGAATAATATAGGCCTCAGTCGAACTTTAAATTTAAAATAGTGCCTTACTATCTTAATTAAAAACTAATAGAGTTTTTTGTTTGTTAATATTTTTTATTTTAAAATAATGAACGATAAAAAAATGTTCAAACCTCAAGTTTCAAAACTTTTGGTAGGATAATGCTTTTAGTATTTCTTCACTGCTTCTGGTTTACTATTATTAATTTGGAGATTATATCTTCTAATGCCTTTAATGAGAAAAAAACATACCTTCATATCTCTCTTCGTCAAATTTCTACAATATAGTTCAATCCATTTATTAAAATTGTGTTTAAACTATAATCCGCAGTAACAGAATGTGGCTGGTGCTGCCCCTTTGGTTCCCCTTCCTTTGGCTTAGGCGTGCCAAAGGGCCTATACATATAATGGACGGCTCTGAATTGTGTCGCTCATTAGCTGTGTATTGAACATTCTAACTATATCTGTTGTTAGTTGAGTTAACTCTACTAGATATTAGGTTTATGTTGTAAGAGTAATTTACAATATATTAAATAATATTGTTTTAATAATTAAATATTTCACTTTATAGCAAAAGAAGAACGCCTAGGTATGGGTGAAGGACCAAGTGTTTCTGAGGAGATGCCTCCCCTGATTAGTTCAAGTTCAGATTTACTGGTCGACGGTACAGAACGAATTACTGTCAGCGTTGAATGTAACACATCACAAGCTGCAGATCCTCCTCTAACTGCTACCATTCTTCCTGCAGGATATGAGGAAACCTCTGTTGTCGACTCGTTTCTGAAAAGTTTAGGCAAAGTTGATCTAAAAGCTTTGTCACGTGGATTACCTTCAACATCTTGGAGCCGAAATCACGGCCACTTTTCAAGGTACATATATTATTTATTAATTTAAGCAATCAAAATGTACTTATGCCCAAACACCTGATAATGATTGTGCTGACTCTGTTAACAACCACTGCAATTGTCAGAAAAGGGCCATTTTGTAGACCCAAGCCCCTTATGGGCTGGCTGTTCATTTAATATGCCTAAGTGCCAAAGATGTAACATAAGAGCAACATGTAGTAAGTAGGGAGGTTTGTCTCCTTGTATGTAATTAAAAAAAATAAAAGCTCACATTTGGAATATTTGGACCCCTCTTTGGGTCATCATCAAGCTGAAAACCACATTTATTGTCAGTAACTCCTTTAAATTAGTTTTATTTTTTAACATATTACATTTTTAAATTGCTTTAACATCTACCTGTCCAGAAGATTACTGTTTCATCCTGTTCTTGCTAAAAAAAAAACCATTTTGCTTCAGTAGTGACACTAAAGCAAATATTTCAGGATTTTTAGCTTGGTAGAGTGAATAACTTTTTCTTGAGTTAAAGGTTTAGAGATTTCACTTAGTTGACTCAGCATACTACTTTTATTTTGGACAAGCAAAAATTTGATAACAGCACGCTGTTTAGCTTTCGTTTTCATAGCACTGGAACACAAAAAAAATTATGGAAAATTCGATAACAGCACGCTGTTTAGCTTGCGTTTTCATAGCACTGGAACTAATCTCCATACTTTGCTGCTCAAAATGCACTGGATGATCTCAAGGCCTTCAAATTGTGTATAGAGGGGGAGTGTCACTTCCAAATGCCGCCTGACACACTTGAAAAACTATTTTTATTATTATTATTATTATTTTTTTTTTTTTAAATTTATTAATTTTGATGTATCTTATTATATAGGAGGCGAGGTGAAGATGGAAGGTTCCAGATAGGAGATCTTCATGAAGCTTGTGCTTTTACCAGACATGGTGACTACCTTCGTCCTAAACTTGGCAAATCTTTGTCGACTGGAGATCTAACTGGAGCAACAAGGCAAGTAATTGTATGAACTTGATATATTAAGTAAGATCATCATGATCATAGATGGTTTAATGAAGATCCATATTTTTATCTATATTTTTATATATAAACCAATTTTTTTTTTTTGTCAAAATTTGTTCTCTCAGTATCGCTATATAAATGGGTAGCTGGTTGTGTATGCCAATTATACAGCTCAAGGAGTGACACTATTTTTTCCTAGACGTAACTCCAGCGATAAATGCTGAGAACTCCTCTTTATGTTACCGTTTTCCTAGCTGAGTGTCTATTAACATGTAAACTCAGAAGAGGAGTCCTTCACGATAGTCGCTGGGTGACTATCGCTCAGCGTCTATCGCTGGAGTCGCTTCTAGGAAAAATTACCTTTAGTTAGTTAGTCTTGTTTAAGAGAATAGGGGCGACGCATCTAACATTTTGAGGTACTTCTTTAGATTGTTACTCCCCTATGTTGTTTTAGAATATAAATGACTTTGAGTAAATAACTATTAAGAAAAAGGGATATTTAGTCCAATAGTACTTTGGGACAAAGGAATATCACACTTCTGTTTTTATAAGGAGAGTAAAAGTCTAAAGAAGAACATTCCATATGCCTTCTTTAGATTGTTACTCCCTCTAGAGTAGCACTCTAAAGAAGTGCCCATATTGACATAGTTATCATTGATTTTTTTTTTTGGATTTTAGTTTTTCAGTTGTACCTTAAATGTGTTTTAATATAGTTTGACCACAGAAAAGATCTCATGGGAGGTACATTTAAAGTGAATTATGTTTGTACAAAAAACCTCTTTGTTTATTTATCTATAATGCATAGTGAAAAAATATAGTTAGAAAGCTAAAAATGCTCTTCTTAAGAATTAATTTAAGTGGTTGCTTTAGATTTTTTACCATGAAGCCGGTTCGGATAATGGACGCTCTTTATTAATGGTTATTATTATTTATTGAAGTTGTCTTGTTGTTGACTTGTGTCTCTTGCATTCTGAGGATGGTAAGGCTTATTCATTTTGATAGCTCTTACAATTTCTTTAAATCATTTTGGTTTGTTTAAAGGAGGAATCATTAAAAAATATTTTTTTACAAATACCCTTTTAGATAAGACTAGGATTTAAATAATTGATAACATCTGAACATAGTTGAAAATCACATAACTTCCTAGGATCCTTATCTACTACGTCACAAATATGCTTGGAAGATTTACATTTATCTAACACTAATTGGGGAAGGCAATGTTACAAGTGTTTCCTATTTATAGTTTATTATTGTTATTTCATTTGTTAGTTGTTAAGTTTCATCATGTTTTTTAGTTCTAAGTTTGACTAAACTAGACAATGTTAAACCATTGTAACAGTGGGAGAATTATTATTATTATTATTTTGATTTCATTTTACAGTGCTTTATTTTATTATTTTAATTATTATTTTTGTCTTTAATGTTATACAGACTTGAGATGGAAACTATCAGATGGAGGCAACACAAATCTGAAGGAAGAGTGAAGTGTGGTCAAGCTGAAAGTACATCGCCACACCCTATTTTGAAGAGTTCAGCAACACCACCTAGAAACTGTGGAACACCGACTAGATGTTGTGGAACTCCTCCTAGAAGTTGTGTTTCTACGCCTAAGAGTTCAAATGTAGCTATTAAAAGTTCACTTACACCACCTAGAACGTCTGGAACTCCACCTAGAACTTCTGGCACTCCACCTAGAGCTTCTGTTACTCCACCTAGAGCATCTGTTACTCCACCTAGAACTACTGCCACTCCACCACCATCCACCTCGAATACAATCAAAACTGAGGTAAGCATTGATAAATTTTTTTTTCTTGAATTTAATCCCCACTAATTAAGAATTTGAAACCAGAATTAACAATTTCTTCCTTTAATAATTATTTTTGTTTATTGAGAGAATCTTTTAGAAATTTTTATTTTTTCTAAATACATAACGCTACTTGCACCTCTTTAGAAATTACACACATGATAATTAAGAAATTCACTGCCATTGACATAAAAATTGGAAATATTCAGCAACCCTATTATATATCATTAGTTTTCCATCATAACCTAGGTAGTGACACTTCATACTGACTAGTAATCTAATTCGAATTTGTGTTGAGGAAATAGATTCTAAAAACATTCTTTTGGTAAAACTAAAGCTCCTGCTGTTTATGACAGATGTTTTAACAAATTTTGTTGTTAGTAGATGTGTATTCCTCACATGAAAACACTTAATTTAATTTAATTATGTATGATAAAATATGACATTGTTTTTTTTTGTTTATTGTGATGTATAGTTTGGTAGATTTTATATAATGATGCCTGATTGTATTATTTTTAAATAAATAAAATACATTTTAATTTAAAAGTAACTCCATCCTTCAACAAACTTATGTGTTGTAAGTAAATCCCTTAAAATTTCTTAAAGAAACTGTCAACTGAATAGAATGAGTATAATTTAAACTTACAAATTATTATTTTTTCTCTTCTAATATGTTCCTTATGGAGCTTCCTGTGTATTATCTATCCACAAAATGTAACCTTTTATCTGCCTCTTTCTCTCTTCCATTTATCTACTATTTAAAATTTAATTTCAGAGGGGCATGGATGAGTATCCTTTATGTGTTGAAGCAACTTGTAATGATACTTCGAGAACTGAAGCTGCTTCTTGGGAAAAACTTATCAATAAAGCATCTGCTGTTGAGGTATAGTTTATTTATTTTTTTTTTTAAAGAAGGATTTGCTTCTTTTAATATCACTAATCATTGTAGTGTCGAAAAATCAACCACTTTAACCATCTATTGATGTAAGGTCATTAATAATGAAAATATATATCGTGGAAATCATATTTGTAGTATGGGCATAAATACAGGGAGAAAAACTTCATTCTCTTAGCCATACTGTTTTTTTTTCTCTCTTCTCTCCTTGGCAGCACTTTACAGGGATATTGGAATTCTAGGATTACTGGGATCAGTCTCTTGTTACAACTGCTGTAAATGTTAAGTATGTATAATTTCTCTTGGAATCAAACCAGATATGTTGGTGTTGGAATGCTCTGGGCTGAAACCCAGGAGCTTAAGCTTGAAGATATAGACCACAAAGTGAGTCCTTTGAGCAAACCTGGGTAGCCTTGTAAATCCAATTCTGGATTGATGCCAGGCAGCCAAACCCTTCACACAAGAGTGAAGTGTTGATCGGTAAACCATGTCTTCACAATTCTGGACTCGTTTGATCGATTTTTATCAAATCGCCATGAGAGTGTCGACCATGGTTTTCCAAGCTGAAACCTGCTGAAATCTTCCCATTTATTTTAAACAATGCCGGGTGAACATTGAGGGTCTGGCAATCGAACCCTGACCTTAGTGTTCAGAGGTGGTGGACACCCATCCAACTTCTGATCTTGCCCAATGCTGCAGAGTTGAGAGCTCCTACTTGAGCTACCACCCCTTATTAGGATGTATAGTCCATTTTTCTATTCCTAATAGAATTTTATTTATGTTTATTTCTTTCTGTGTTAATACAGGTTACTGATAAGGAAAATATTGGCAAGAATAAAGAGAGAAATTTCAATAAGCAATTAACAATTAGAATTTATAACACCGCTACTGGGTCACATTCACAACCTCTTGAAACTGACTCATCTTATGAATCGGAAACAGGTAAATTGATAATTTTGTGACTAAAAATCAGAATTTGCAGAGAGAAAACACTTTATTTAAAAAATAAACAAACATGTGGGCTGTCCTTCTGAAAAGGATTGCTTCCAATACACAGCGTATTAATCAATCGAACAGACATTAATATAATAATCATAGCTAA
The DNA here is from genome assembly GCA_001010745.2 of Gerris buenoi. Classification (NCBI taxonomy): domain Eukaryota; kingdom Metazoa; phylum Arthropoda; class Insecta; order Hemiptera; family Gerridae; genus Gerris; species Gerris buenoi. Next base: position 170,367 of record KZ651442.1, on the reverse strand, counting down.
ATAATTAAGTAATGCAACAGTATAAATATGTATTGTTAAAATTTACGGTTTAGAAAAAAACTAAGTCTTAAAATACAATAAATTCAAACATTGAGATATGTTCAGGTACTTGTGTAACAAAGTTAAAATATAACTAACTAAAAAGTAAAAACAAACATTAATAACAATTTAAGATAACTAAATAATGTAACACTAGAACAATTAATAAATGTGATGGCTTATAATACCTAAGGAGTCCAATATAATATTTTCTCCTAGGAGTCTTAAAATTTCTATGCTGATTTTAAATTTATCAAAAAATAATTTTGTTTTTAAAGGTATTGTACCACGTGCACCAAACCACAGCCCATAGACTTCAAAATTTCTCTCACCATGCACCTCTCTGAATTTTTCCTTGTAATAGTCGATGNTTTTAATTTTTTTTTTTTTTTTTTTTCACATTTTTATCCAACAATAGTTGTGCCTTTTATTCAAATATAAATAATTTAATTAATTAATTATTTTCTTACAGGTATTCCAAGATCTCCGACTCTTTATATATCAGGAGTATCTATCAGTCGCAGTCCAGAGTTAGGAAGATCTCCTGTTGTGAGAGAATCAAGATCTGCAAGTCTCGGTCTAGTTCGTCCTGATATTGATCCGTGCTGTCCAAGACAGTCGTCTAGCTTCCCTTGTCTTGGACACGACTCAGAACTGCATGTATTTAGGTATAGTTAAATTTCTTTAATTATTTTTAACCTCATAATTGCTCATAACAAAGGTTAGTTGCTGATAATTGCTTGTAACTTTTGCAATCAAAGAGGTAGATTGGTTTTCACTTTGTACATTGTAGTACTATATTATTTTGCTGATAGAGTTCTAAATTGTAATGATATCTGAGCTCATAGCGGATCAGAATGGATTTATGTTTCATAATTTCACACCTTAAGATGCATCTACGATATCAGTAAGACAAATATATACTGATTTTCTCCACTTCATGGAAAAACAAAGAAATGTCAGTAAGTGGATTCAATGCCTAAAAATTGGTCCGGGGCAATTCAGACAAACTTTCTTCTATCATCTTGGTCCCAGAACCCAGAATTTTTTGTTTTCGATTTTCAACAAATTCAGATTTATTTTCATCAATATCTTGGGAACTAGATTTTTTCTTGGAAAATGGCTTAGGGTCAGTTGGTGTAGTTATGAACAAATTTGAAAGTTATTACAAATCTTGGGTTTCCTTAGTTTGATAAATTAAAGGATACATTTTCTGTTATCTTCTTGAATTCACCACTACTGCAGTGTGATGATATGGAAATTTGGTGTTTATAGTAGTGATTATTAACTGGTGGGAGCCTATTCACAATAACCCCTTTGAATTCACAATTACCCCTGAAGATAGGGGGTAAATGTGAATGACCATTTGCTACTCAGGTAGACTCAGGGAATTTTTTTTACCTATACTACACTGGAAGAGGACTGCTACTAATACTAATTCTGGTCATTTTATTAGATTTATACCTTCCTTGGGTTGGTTACTATGACCGTGCCGAATTTTGTGCAGATCGGTTCAGCCGTTCAGAAGTATGTGTCCAACCATATGCAAAGTGTAGTATAAGAGCTTCTCTTCGCTCAGCTCAACAATTTAAGGCAAAATGTAATCATGAACGCCTTGGCAGGAGGAGAAACTGCATAAAATATTGTTCACAATTACCCCATGGACAAAGTAGTATGGGGTAATTGTGAACGTGTACAAGAAAAGCAATGAAAACTGATAGATTCAAAATAAATCACTCAAAATGTCTTAGACATTGGTAATTTACTAAATAAGCAAATAAAACGACTTGCTTTCGTATTCTCCAGGTAAACAGAAGAAAATCTAAACACTTGTAAAGTTGTTCGTCCGCTTTTTTGGCATCACCTGATTAAAATAGGGAGAAGTTAACAATCAGCTGTCAGGAAAGAGCGGGAACCCAAAATATAACTTCGCAATAGCGCCAAGTTTCAAGATCGCCACAGTTGGAATCCTTCAAAAACCTTTCAGAGGGCTGACAATTTTTGTTCACAATTACCCCTCCTGACCCTATCTCTTTAGCTTCTTATTTAAATGGACTAAATTTTAGATTTATCACAATACTTTCTCTTTATGTGAGAAAGTAAAAACTTATTCATGATTCAATGTTTTCCCATGAAATGGAGTAATTGATTATTTATTTTTGTACATTGGTTTGACTATAGTCTGAATTTGAGGCCTGTTTTAAATCTCTATAAAAATAAATAATTATTGAAGATGCCAATTTTTTTAATTGAATATTAATTTGATACAATCTGGATTCTAGGTTTCCCAAATCATCAACGGATGGAGCTCTAAGTTCAGTTTTGCATGTTCAAGAGAATAATTTAAGTTCAGATGATTTCCACGAAGTCCTATTCTTGTTGGATCCGTCACCAAGAGGCTCTAGACGAAGGCACAGACCTAAGAAGGAAAGACCCCCACAAACACAAGAACTTACTTCTCAACTGTAAAGGGGAAGAGTAATTTTAGATTAGATTTCTTTTGGTTTTTAATCCTTTATATTAGTCTTAATTTGGTTTGTTTGTGGTTTGTTGTTGTGTGGTTGGTTTGTTGTGTGGCTGGCTGTACTATAATCTTTGGACCCTCTTCCAGTCATCCAATCGAGCTGAAATTTGTTTTTTTTTTCACATTCATTCTGTAACAGTATAAAAATATTCTATCAAATTTAAAATGAAGTTGCATATCTTGCCGATAACTCAAAACCAAAATACATTAATATGAAGGATTTATAATAATAATAATAATAATAATAATAAAAAGAAAAATGATGGGTTATTTTTTAATTCTTTAAAAAATCATTTTCTGACCTTCTTGGTGTACAACTAAAGCAATGTATAAACATTGTACAAAAATTTATATTTTAGTATTATTATGATCCAATGTGGTAACTCAAAAAAGTGATATATAAGAAATTAAGACAAAATTCTTTGTCAAGTTTCTTATTATTTTTTGGAAGAGAATGATAAATTTATAAGTTTTTAGATAAAAAAGAAAGTTAAGTTCCCTCTGCAATTTTTTGAACAATAGACGCTCAAACTCCTCTTCTGAGTTTACATGTTAACGTTTTCCTAGCTGAGCGGCTCAACATGCAAAATCTTATAATTTTATGCCAGACATCAATGTCTTATTATTTTATGCCAACCTTCAATGTGTGTCGCTAGAGTCACGTCTTGATATATGTACCTTAAGTCAGTTGTTAAAGAAAACTAGTTTGAGGCATTATAAACATGAAGTAAATGAAAAAAATATTTAATTATTTACTATTTTTAGTAATGAAATTCATTATTAACAATAAAGTGTAATTTAAATAGATCAAAACCAGTGACTGAAAATGACAAAATGTGTTTTTTTAGGGGGACGAGGATAATTTATCAAAATTTTAAATGAAGTAATTCAAGTGAGGTGTGAGATGGAATGAATGATACAATGGTCAGACCAATTTCATCATTACTTATTGAGATATAATAGATTTTATCAGGAAACCCACAGAATTGATTCCACCATATCTCGATAAGGTTACGGCCATACCGAAGCTACATTGCTTGAAGCCTTGTGGCTTGGTGAGTCGCCAGGTAGAACCAGAACCGGATGGACTGTTTGTCTAGCAACCTGCTAGGTAACTCGCCTAGTATCCTAGTTCACAGTGTTGTCCCTTGGTGTTGGCCAGTCTTGAATGTTCTAGAAGGTTGGTTTACATACTCATAGATTACAATCCAGGCGACTCACCAAGCCTATTCTTTCTACAAGCGAGGTAGCTCCATGAGGCCATAGTTAGCTCAAGTACACGGGGTGAGTTTACAAGCTACAAGCTGGCGAGTAGGAATCCGGCGAGTCGGCGAATGCCCTAGTTGTCGTGCCACACGAAACTTTCCACACGCTCAATAGCCAAGTAGCTAGCGTGTAGAAACCACGTGGTGCTGTGACTTTTTCCTGTTTGTGTTGTAAAAAGCTGGTGAGTGGCTTGTAAAGTCGCCGGCAGATTAACTTTTTCGGGAGCTTTTTTAGTAGCAGCTAGATTTTTTGCGAGTGCATCGAGTACACTGGGCTAGTTTAGAGCTGCTTGTATAATAGCCGGCTTGTAGCTTGTAAACTTGGCCCGTGTACATGAGGCTTAGGGAATGATTGAATCAACCTGAAAGTTGACTTTTCTCTTTCAATTCAGCTTGATACAAAATGTATAATATCATTTAAGATTTTTTTAAAATTACCACCTCTCCCCCCTTAAAAAATAGTGTTCCTCCCCTTAATTTTTTTGGGACTTCAGCTATTCAACTCTACTGCCAAGATGAAATCATAAACCAAGTTTTATAAATGAACAAATGTTGTCTTCTTTTGTTTAATGTACCTGCTTTACATCATTACTAGCTTGATGCAACTAAGGTATGGTTGCACTTAAATATTCACTTAATCAAATTCTAGTTCAAGAAATTGTTATCTTTAAAACATTCTTCGATTTCTAATAAATTCTCCTGAATACAATCCCTATATTTATAATTTAATTACAAAAAATAAAAAATAAAAATGACCTGTGAAAATATACAATAATTTCTAAAATTAAAATTTAACTTAAAATAACAGGAAATTTATAATGAATAAAAAAACAAATAGTAAAAAATCGGTCATCTTATTGTCAGAGCAAAGTTTTGACTTTAAAATAATGAATTGAATCAGTATTAACATTTATTCCTAAATTAAAGATTTTTTTGTTTTTGGGCAAATAATATTGTTTCTTGAGTAGTTAGGCCATAAAGAAATTAAAAAGTAATTAGATTCTTTTTAGTTTTATATCCATTAATTTAACAATTTTAAAACATGAAGGAATAGTACAGTAAAATTAGGCTAAAACCCAAACATCCAAAAAAAAAAGTTCTACCCAACGCCAAATTGTTCTATGCCCTCCTCGTAGTAAGTGATAAAAAGTTGCACGACTTGCAGCGTCGGGTTTGGCCGGGAGGGGGGAGGAAAGGGGGGTAAAAAGGTATTTTTAATCGTTTTTCGCAAATATCTCGAAAACTATGAGGTTTAGCGCTAACTTTGTTATATACAAAATTAATCTACTTAAAATTTTGAACAGAAATGGACTTATGCATTTTTGTGTTAAAGTTAACGATTACGGAGTTATGAAGCTGTAAAAATAGCACTATTTTCCATTTTCCTGGAAACGTTTTGGAAAGATTTTTTTTATTACAGTTAGGGTGGTGAGCCTAAATTTGCAGCTTCGAAATTACTGTTCTAAAATTGGCAGTTTTTCCAAAAAAAATTGAAATTTTAAATATTGCTCTTGTTTCGGGCCCAATATCGGCATAAAACCGCTCACCTACGAGAAAAGCCATAAGAAACGAAGTTTTAGTAAATTTATTTGGCTTTCAGACAAGCACAAAATGAAACCTGTAGACGAAATAGTTCTCCTGCAATCGTAAAAAAACCAAAAAAATCTAAATTTTATTTTTTAAAAAATTAGCCTAAACCACTTCCAAAAACAATTTTCGGGCATTTGATGGAAGAAAAATGTGTGGAATCATGTTTTAAGGTGGAAAAGTGTAATTAAGACCATGTATTTTCATTTAAAAGTTCCAAGCAAAATAGAAAAATGTGATATGTTTACCCTTCATAACTCCGTAATCCTTAACTTTAGCACAAAAATGCATAAGTCTATTTCTGTTCCAAATTTTAAATAGATTAATTTTGTATATAACAAAGTTAGCGCCAAACCTCATAGTTTTCGAGATATTAGCGAAAAACGATTAAACATACCTTTTTACCCCCCTTTCCTCCCCCCTCCCGGCCAAACCCGACGCTGCAAGTCGTGCAACTTTTTATCACTTACTACGAGGAGGGCATAGAACAATTTGGCGTGGGGTTGAACTTTTTTTTTTTGGATGTTTGGGTTTGGATAATTTTTGAGCTAATTTTACTGTACTAGAAGAATTTTAGTAAAATGTTTATTTACATTGTACAATAAATCAATCAATCCTTAACTTTCGTGATGGTACAATCCTAAAAAACCGCTATGAATGTTAACCTTTTGACAGCTGTATCACCATTTGATACATAAGAGTTACGTAGCTCTACTCCAGATATCAGCATGTGATACAAATCGACCCAACTTCCAAGGGGGTGGGAGGAGTGAAAGCTCCTTCTAAATACTTAAAAGGCACATCAGGCTCATTACTGTCCCAACAAGTCTAAAGTCTTCGCCAACTTAGAATTAGTGCGTTCACAGCGCGGTAAAAACTAGCACATGGGGTGAGGAGCCAATGAGAGCTTGAGATTTTCCCGGACAAAAGGTCAGGCCAACTAGGCAAAGATAAATGTCTCTAGTGGAGGGGAGAGGCCCTCTAGATAAACGCTGCACCACCCCTTCCCACAAACCTAGTGGCCTTATTTTCTCCCCCAGAGAAGTTGGCCAATCAAAAAAATGTTGGTGTCTAAGAAATGTTGTGTGTCACTCAATTTCCCGCGATGTCAACTCACTAATTCTAAGTTGGCGAAGACTTTAACATTCTTATTGTCCACACTTTTTTTGTGCTTATATTGTGTTTTTTCTATCTGTGTGGACTCGTCCAACTGAAAGTCCTTAATTATACATTTTCCGTCAAAGGTTGACATTAATTGTATGGGAAAAGGGGCAATTATGTATAATTAGTCCAAAATTGAACCCTTTGTAATAGTTAAGCACACGCTGGATTCTTCAGGGCAATACAAAAATTTATTTAGGTGGCCACGTTTTGGCCCGACAAGCCATTTTCAAGCCTAGAAATAAAATTTTATTTAGAAGAGCATCATAATACATTGACTAGTATTCAGAAAGTATCTGAAATAAGAATTAGTGAGGATCGTTAAGGTTGTGAATAATAATTGTATCAGTATTACATGGGACTTACATCGTTCCTTCGTCAAAACAGTTTCTATAAAATTTACATCTCCTCACTCGCGTAAATATTTCCCGAATTCAATTTTACAATCCTAACTCTCTGAATAAATCTTATTAGACCTTAAAGTGACAATTGTATTTCAATTGTCGCTGTCCACAAATAAGAAGGATATGTATGTAAATGATAAATAGATAAATTCACAAAAAGTTAAGGATTGATTCTTTGCCACTAATTTTAATAAAAATTTTAAATTTCGGTGTAAGCAAATTCTTTTTGTATCATTTAATTTGCTTATGTGATGAATTGACCTGATAATATTATCTATGTTAAGGGTTTGTTAATTTTAGAAATCAATAATGATTGGTTTGTCAGAATATAACTGATCTTGTTTTCTTTAAGCTTGGAAAAATGAAAATAATCAAATAAATGGATAAGCAAAGTGGTGATTGGAAGGTGATATGTGACATATGTTAATGTTTTTGTCACAAATGCACTTCAAGTGATGCCATATTGTCATTAACCCATTCGATGGGTCTTCCAATTTAGGAACAAATCTCTGTGGCTGGTTTAAATTTTACTGAATGAGATTATAATATTTAAAAGTGAATCTTTTCAAAATTTGTTGTTGGGATCCTCTGTAGATGCAAATGCTGGCGGCCCAAGACACGAGGTCAGAAGTGTGTGCTTACAGTATGCATATCTAAAGTTTTGACTTTTGACACTAAGATTGGCCAACCTAAATGATGAAAAAAAAAAATAAAGTCTCTAGGTCTGTGTGAGGAGTGGGGCCAGTGACATTTTTGTTTACCTAGTTGGCCCAACATTCTAGAATTCTAAATCCTGACTTCTTATTGGCTCCCCTCCCCAATTTTTCTGATTTTCCTGTGCTGTCAAAAGTCAAAACTTTAGATAATCTTACTGTAGATCCACTAGTGATCTAACCGCTAGCAGCTTTATCACAGTGGATCCAAATGTGTTCAATGGGATGAAGGAAGCATCCACAAATCCTCTTCAGGTCTTCAATCCCATCTCTGTTGTCGATTTCTGTAGTTTTTTTCAAACTTACGTTTTTGCTTCTTAGCTAACCATTTTTGTTCTTGTTAACACACAGTTTAGTATTGGAAGACCCTATCAGATGTGCTTTGATATCAAATTAAATTGTTTGTCTGTTTCACGTAGTTTTTATAATTCTCAGTTAATTCTATCACTCCAGCTATTATTTTCATTTAATAATCATGTAATTTTCTTTTCTGACCTCTTAATAGTTTTTCTTCAGTTAATATTAAGGCCCCTGAGTCTATGTTGGGCTACAATTTGATGCATAACTAATTTATTTTTCCTGCTAATATGTTTTGAGTGACATTTTACCAAAAGACAATATATTCGTCATCTATTTTATACAAGGTGGCACAAAATTATGGAAACCCCTGAATAACTTGTCAGAAATGATTTTTTTTTTTTTTTTTNAATTTTCTTTATATAAGTAATTATTAATATAATGGCATGAGTTATTTTCTTTCTACGTGTAATATAATCTTTTAACAATGAAATTTGAGTGTGTGAGAGATTAAAGCTAAAAAACGATTATTCAAATATTATCAGTTATTTGGCAGCGACTTCAGAAACTAAGAGACTTATTTCCAAATGGTCCATCTATTAATCTGTAACTCGAATAAGGTAAATAACTGTTTTAAATTAATGCAATAATACGAGAGCTATGAATGGTACCTAATACAAACGAAAATTGAGCAGTCTTTCTTTAAAATATACTTTTATTTTTACTTTCTTATATATCTAGTATATATTAAGAGAAAGTATTGTGATAGCGCGGAAATTCGACACACAACTGACAAAAAATACACTATAACACTATGACTAAATTTCTTATCCAATAGAACAACTGTTTCGCACTCACGGTTTTAAGGGCTAAGCGGATAAACCTATAATTCAGTTCACTTGAAACAAGCTTTCAATGTGGATTTGAATAATAATAAAATTCATTTGTAAGTTTTTGGTAGTATTCATACTGCGGAAAGTTTAAATTTTAATTTAAATCAAATTATAATTATTATTAACAACGGAAGACAGAGAGAGAAAATAAATCCCGGCTCTTGAGTCTATTTTTCTCTGTCTGTCTCCCGTTGTTAATAATAATTATAATTTGTTATAATAATAAAAGAGCGTTATTAATGGTTTTAAATATAAATAAAAATAAGTTTTATGAATAGATGTGACACAAGACACGCATATGTTTAATTCCAGGAAAAATGAAAATAAAATGATAAATATAATCGGTCCGAGACAACTCAAACTAACTTTCTCATAATATTATAATCTCAGTATTAGATCCTAGAAACTTTTTGTTTTCTATTTTCATCAATAACTCAGAAATTAACATTTTTTTTCCGGGAAAATGTCTTATATCGTTAGATTCTTATTTAAATGGTCTACATTGTAGAATTTTTTTAATCAAAATCGTCGGAACTGTTTACTACATTTTTTTTTTTATTGCGCCTGCGCAAATCTAATTATGGACTTCTTTGTATTTTTCCTCTGGTTGAGTTAAAAAGTTGCACCAGTGTTTTCTGTTTTTTTTTTTTTTTTTTTTTTTTTTTTTTTTTTTTTTTTTTTTTTCCCAAAGATCTTGGGGGTACCACTACCAAATTTGTAGCCAAAATCAATTTCTCAATTCACCCCGGAGTATGATTTTTCAGGACTTGTATATAAGCTAAATTTCGTCAAATTGTCCCAGTAATTTAGGCCCCAGAACCTCGAACCAGTCGAACCTGATTATGGGAATCAGATAATCGCGACTGTACTGTAGTTATTAATATGTAATTAGACAGTTATTAGTTATTAATAGATTTTTATTTTTTGTTTCAATTAATATATGTATAAAGTATCAAAGATTACTATTATTTCAGTTAAATTTATCAAATTGTTTAATACAACAAACACATTATGTATTTAGTAAGTTATTAATTGTAGTAGAAATTAATTTTTACGTTTCAGGTAGTACTCATACTACAGAAAGATCAAAATTTTAATTTAAATCAAATTATAATTATTATTAACTACGGAAAACATACAGAGAAAAATCGACTCCAGCGCCGGGATTTGAACCATTTAGAGGCCCGTGGTTCGAATCCCGGCGCTGGAGCTTGTTTTTCTCTGATTGTTTCCCGTAGTTAATAATAATTGACTATTATCTGTGAAAAAAATCTCTGTATATTTGTATTTAAAATTTATTTTTAAAGAACAGATTTGACAGTAATCTAAAGTGAGGGTTTATTCAAGAGATGGGAATGAATATCAATTACTTTTTTACCCCCTCGGCCAGCTAGTAGGTTACCTGGTAACCTCGCTCTAGTATTTTGTGGCTCGCTTGGCTCTCTCTAGCACTCTTGTGGAAACACACTTAAGCTTAAGGATGAATTCTTGTCAGTTTAAGTAACTCCAATACCTCTTTTTCCCCAATAATTGTATTTAGTTTAAAAGGGAGACTTTTTATGTCAAAAATTATTTTTAAGTTCAAATGCAATTGGCAATTTTCAGAGAAGACTAGGATATAAGTAAATGATAACCTCCTAAACAAAGGGGGTAAAAGAAACCTAAGGGTTTCTTTTTTTTGTTGGTTTTACCAACGATACCCTAAAAATTGAACTGTTAACCAATAAGAAAAATAATAATTAGTAAATTAAGGGATTGACCGTATTGATTATTATCTTGTAACAGAGTTATTTGCTTTTTATAACTTAGTGGTTAATCTCCGCCCTTTAATCTCTCTTCTAACTTTTAATGTAAGGGACTGTTAAGTGGGTGCCCTTCATTCCCTAGAGAAACAATGAGGGTCACCTCCCATGGTAATTCATTGTCGACAATTTACTACCACAATAATTATAATTAACTACTATTACTTAATTATAATTACACTAAGTAATATAAGAAAAGAGTGGTAGAATAAGGCTTTAAAACTCACAAAAAAAAAATTACCTAAAGGCATATATATAGTGGTCAGAATTGGTGCTAACAGCTAAGTTGTTTTATTTGAGCAGTTCTTTTTTCAACTTACTCCTTCTAAATATAATTTGATCAGTTAATTTTAAACAGCAATGTTTAATATTTACTAAAGATCAATCACTTTAATTGACTATTATCAGCGAAATAATTTCTGTAAGCATTTAGAAAAGAACGGAGTTGGTGGTAATCTAAATGAAATCATTGCTCAGCTTATGTCAGGGTTAATTCAAGAGATGGAAACATAGATCAATTACTTTTTTTTTATAATTAATTGAGTGACTGAAATGTTAGAAATTTGTTAATATTAAAAACTGGAGCAGTACAGGGCTCAATTTTTTTTCTACTCATCAAATTCATCCTTTTCTAAATTATAGTATATACTGATCTCAGGCCAGGCTGCAGTTATCTGCCAAAGTCTCATCTGGGTTAATAACCAAATCCGGCTGAACATTGACTCATAAATTGATAATGTTATGAGGAAGAAACATTTAACTGTTTATTGATTCTAAAAATAAATAAAAAAATGTTGCAATTCTGCAACAGATACTGATGCTAATATACTGATTTTTTTTTTTTTTTTTTGGAAAACTATATGCAAGGATGATCAATACTCTAAACTAAGGGAAATCAGATTGAATTTTTGTATGGTTGACTTCAAATAAGCAACATATATAGATTAGAAAAATAATGTACTACATTATTTGTTGATAATGATAATACATTAGCAATTAATCAATTTGATTGTAGTCTTTTGTCAATGAATTCCTTTGCATGAAGGATCTAAATTCTGATACTTGACTTTTACTAGAAAGTGAATCTTTTTGACACATTAAAGTAAGTCTCACAATGCTGAACATCCCTGAAAATGCTTCTACTATTGAAAGTAAAACATGTATTTATTTTGTGTAAGTGAATACAGTGGAATCTGAACATGTGGTAATACAGAACCCTCAGTAATCCAGACGATCATCTCGCTGACCCTTTGCACAGTCAAAACTTGGAAAATGCACTAATAAATGTAAATTTAATAGATGTTGAGTTCATTCTAGCTAATTGTTGGAAACTGATAAGAATGTACATATTTGCATGTTCATTCACATACTTTTGTAATTACAAATTATGTTCATAATGTACATTTAATTTATCTATCTATACTTATGTTGATATGAATACAGTACTATACAATTTTTTAAAGTTTTTTACATTACTTTTTTAAAACCTCTCTAATCCGGACATCCCTCTAATTCAGTCGACCCTGTGCCTGAATACTTCCGGATTAAACGGGTCCTATTGTATATGTATTTGTCCTTAGTTTGGATAATTCTTATTCTCCTCTGTGGACAGTATAAATGTGTAATCAAAATACAACTGTTACATAATAATTATATAAAATATATAAAAGTAGAAGGGTGTTAAAATACAAAAATATTTGCATGTTCATTCACATACTTTTGTAATTACAAATTATGTTCATAATGTACATTTAATTTATCTATCTATACTTATGTTGATATGAATACAGTACTATACAATTTTTTAAAGTTTTTTACATTACTTTTTTAAAACCTCTCTAATCCGGACATCCCTCTAATTCAGTCGACCCTGTGCCTGAATACTTCCGGATTAAACGGGTCCTATTGTATATGTATTTGTCCTTAGTTTGGATAATTCTTATTCTCCTCTGTGGACAGTATAAATGTGTAATCAAAATACAACTGTTACATAATAATTATATAAAATATATAAAAGTAGAAGGGTGTTAAAATACAAAAATATTTGCATGTTCATTCACATACTTTTGTAATTACAAATTATGT
>KZ651442.1:134003-151218 GCA_001010745.2 Gerris buenoi | reverse complement strand
ATGGCGCGAAAATTCGCTTTTAACATTTTAATGGATTTGCGCGTTTTGAGATTCCCTGAGATCCATAAAAAAAGTGGTTCTGTCGTCTACGCAGACGCGTGGAGCTTAAACTATAGGACCGATTTTGATCAAATTTGGATGGAAAAAACACACCCCAAGGTGAAATTTATAAATTAATTATAGCTCCAATATGGGGGGCGTAGAAAACCCAAAAACTCTGGGAAAAGGTGAAAAGAAATATTTCTGGAAAAATGTTAAGAAAGTTTTGATTAAAAACAAGTAAGGCGCGCTTCACATACGTACATGAGGCGATAATCGCCGGTTTCTGTATGATTAGTAGTAGTAGTAGTAGTCTAGTACTTCCTACTAGAACGGGTAGGACGAACCACATGTTCGAACCAATTACAATTCGTTGCAATTAGGCCATTACTTAGGCCCTTTGTACGCCCCGCGGTAGAGAGTTGCAGCCACTTCACACATCATACATATGTACATTGTACCGCCGAAGCGAGTATGATGTGATCAATAGTGAGCCATATAAATCAGAGTGTCACGCCGAGGAATCGAACCCCATCTGTTCCACTCAATGATTCTCAAACTCTCTTTTGAGGTGGTTTAACCGCCGCGGCTACGCTACCTCTCTAAATGTCTAAATGTTGATGTCTAAGTCACAATATTAATTAATAAATAATTAATATTTACTATCTCTACGTTTTATCATTGTATTTCCTTATTATTGCATTCTCTTATTATAATTTACTGTTATTATATTCTCTTATTCTTGTATTCTTGATGTCATTGTAATTTTGTTTTATATAACTTTAATAGTCATTTTTTTAAATGTTTGAAAAATAAAATGAAAGAAAAGATAAAATGAGGTTGGATTAAATGTAATAAGTTCACATTTATTTGTAGTAGAAAAGAAAATATTTTTAAATATCAGTTTTTATATGTATATTCTATTATTTTAAATTTTAATCTACAAGGAATTACTTTTTAAAATAAACGTTTTTTTTTTAATTTATTTTTTTTTATTTTTATTTTAAATGAGTTTTTATTAAATATTTTAAAACAGTTGGAAAAAGGAGCTGTTTTAATAATTAAAATTTAGGTATAAGATGAACCGATTACTATTTTGGAATGGCATTTTATATTAACAAATAGGAAAAAAAATAAGGCTCCATGGAATTCATGATAATTAAAATAATAATAGTTAATGGGCCTAAGTTGACTGAATACGAATTTTCTACAGATTTCATTCCTGTATTCCTAGCATTAATCTAATTTTACCTCTTCTGCTCATTTGAGACTTGTAGCTTCCGTTTCAATTCTTAGCACGAATCCGGGTGTTCTTTGAGTCGGCGCTATCCTTATAACATGGCTCAAACAAAGATTCTAGGACATGATGATCTACTTAGGCTATTTGATGTTATAGTCCCCATTCTTTTGTATCTTTAAGTATTTAATATATGATAATAATTTGTACATCTCATCGAGTAATATCTGACTAAATAAAAAAAAAAAAATAAAAAAATGTGTCTCCTAGTGTGGCAGCATGTGTTACTCTGTACTCATTTTAGACAGTGTTGACCTCTGCTGCTTATTTCAACACATTTCATGCTCTTAACTACAAACTACCAATAGACATAGACTCAAAGAAATTATATTTTAGACTCTGTTGACTTCTGCTGCTTATTTCAACATGTTTCATGGTCTTAACTACAAACTACCAATAGACAAAGAAATTGTATTTTTGACAGTGTTGACCTCTGCTACTTATTTCAACACGTTTCATTGTCTTAACTACAAATTACCAATAGACTCAAAGAAATTGTATTTTTGACAGTGTAGACCTCTGCTGCATATTTCATCACGTTTCATGGTCTTAACTACAAACTACCAATAGACTCAAAGAAATTGTATTGTCTCTTCCATTCTGTTTGGCTTCAGGCCAAGTCCTTAACTTGTCCCCACAAAAGTATCTGATAGGTGTTGATAACATCGGTGTGAAGGTTACTTTGTTAGGTGCTTCTAGGCCTTTCTTTAATTCGGCCATGGGTGTTCTAGCCAAGGGCTTACCTTCAATCATCAATATTCTTTGCAGGGTATATCCAAGTCATCTCCACTTTCTCTTTAGGATCTCAATCTCAATGGGACTTTAGTTGCTTATAGGAAGAAATTCTACGTTCGTCATCCATCGGTCCAAGCACCATATTTTAAATATTCTTCAGTGGCGGTGGCACCTGTTAATAAACCCTATATCTTTGGTGTGGCTCCAACTGGCGATACAGGAATTCAAATTTTACATTTCGGGTCATTGTGCTAAATGATCCGAAATTGGGTTTAGGGCCAAAGTAAAGAGAGCGCCAAATCACATAGTGTCCCGAAGGCCCCTTTCCATACTCTTTGCTTCTGATTCAGCCCCGCAACATGTCCCCATGCTCCCAGAGTGCATTGTGGGTCTATGTGATACAAGATTTTGAGTCTAAGCTTAGTCCACACCGGGACTCAATGTTGCAGGGCTGAGTTGCAGTAGCGCGATTCAACTTTGCAACAAAGACGCCAATAAAGGCCAAAAAGTTCTTTGATACATCTGTAGCTGGATGCACATTGGATGGATGTTAAAATACATCTTTTTCAGAAACTGTTCTGTTCATTATTGTCCTAATACTAGTAACCTTAGAAAAACCTGGAGTGCCCGTTTAATAAGAACCTTACCTCACTCCAGCTGATTCAAAATCGTCTCCCATCCTTTTTTGATCCGGCTACAGAAATAAAAAAAAGTATTATTTTACGTGGAGAAATAATTTATTTTAATTCATTAAGATGATCTCCATCAACGTTCTATTTCCAGAAGTGACCACCCATCATGTTTCTGGTCCGTAAATACTATCTGGTCTAACTCACATTATCCATTATCTTTTCTTTTATTGTACTTAAAATATTAGTAAGTAAAAGTATTTTATTATAATTAAAACATCTTAATAAAAAATCATCATTGGACAACTAGACACCAGACCCAGTAAAAAAAAGGCGGCCGCTGCCACGTTGAGGCACTCTAAAGTGGAGCATCAAAATTAATATCATGTTTCTTTTCAATGTTGACAAATACATACATGCTGTAAAATATCACGTTAGCTATAGAAAGTACAGAAAAGGACTGTTGAGAAAATTCCTGAGAAAGACTGATTTAACGATCTTTTTTGCAAGGTGTGTGCATAGTTATGGAATGAGAAGGGTGAAGTGGAAATAAGTGAGTATGTAGTTAGAGCAGCGGCTTTATGGTGGGGGAAGCCAGACTTCTATCTACTTTCTTTGTCTCTCCGACATTCCTATATACATGTTTCACCTTCTCCCTTACCTCTCTAATCACCCTCACTCTTTCTCTTTCAACTCGTAGTTTAGTATCTCATTCTCAAAGCTCCCTCCTTTCCCCCCTTTTACTCCTATCGCGTTCTTTCACACAGGTTTTGTATTGCCCTCTCACTGAACTCGTTTGTTTACAAAACTTTTTTAATATTATAGATAGATATAGATGTTACATTAAGTTGTGAAGGAAAGAACATGCAGCAAAGAAACATGCCTAGAAAAAAAATGTAAGATTTATAATTACCATCAAATTAAAGCCTTAATTACACTAAAATATATTTCCGAACCGAAAATAGCTTAAGTTTGCAATGCATACTATCTCAAAGTGCTCACCCAACCTTGAGTAATTTCTTCATTCAAAATTATTTAGTGGAAATATTTTGAAATGAATACATAAAGGAGTCTTAAAAGCTCATTTCAGTGAGGTTTTCAAGAGAAAATGCGGAATTTAAAAACAAGTAACTTTAGATCTAAAATGTGAATCATTCCATGGAGGCTTCTTTATTTAAAAAAAAAATTAAGTGGTAATGTTTTATCTTCTAATTTATTTTCTTTAATATTTATAATTTGAAAAAATGATTTATAATTAACTAGTAGTAGTAGTCTAGTACTTGTAGAACCACTTGTTCGAACCTTGCAATTAGGCCATCACTTAGGCCCTTTGTACGCCCCGCGGTAGAGAGTTGCAGCCACTTCACACATCATACATATGTACATTGTACAACCGAAGCGAGTATGATGTGTCACGGCGAGGAATTAATTGGGAAAGAAAAAAGAGAAAAATGAGGAATTAATTATAATTAACTAAGTTTAATGAAAAGAAAAAAAAGCGATAAAATGATTAAGATAAATACAAGTTTAAATTTTCTCTTTTGTGTCAAATAGGTGTCACGCCTATCGTCAACATATTGTACTATAAATGAAAACCTATTGACCTCCTTTAAAATCCCAATTTCCTGGATATTTAAAAGCGTCACATTTTCATGTCGTTCTTATGTGACGGACATTTTTTCTGTCTTCCAGAGCTAAAACATGTTAAAAATAAAACATTAAAATGTCCATGTTTAAAATATTTGGAACTGAATATCCAATGCCGAATTAGTGACAAACTTACCCTCAAACGGAGAAGTGTCTGTCTTGAAGAAGAACGGTCAGCAATAGAAAAATATATGTTGATTTCAAAACTATAATTTGTTTTCCCTCGTAAACCCCAATTAATTTCTTACATCCAGAATCCCATAAATAATTTAATAAAAACTAACAACTCAGATAACATACTGGAATCATACAAAAGATTCGCAATTTTGATGGCAGGTTATTCAAATAAGGTTTTTAATATTACATCCAGTTTAAAGGGTATATTCTCTTCTTTTCAGGATTTAATTTTTGCAGTTAAAGGTTGTTTATCCAGCAAAATGTGAAAGCTCGAGTCTTAATCAACACAAAGATGTTTGAACAAAACCCAGTTTCAAACTCTCTTTTCAAATCAAATTCAAAGTTAATTAAAATTTCTTTTTCATCGTATTCACCAACAACTCATCAGCTGCAACCAGCGTTTTCTCTTACATACAAAACTTTCTCTCGTATTGTTTTCTTCATTTGTTTATTCTTCACATTTACTATTCAGAAATATTTATTAAACCTATATGTATTAACTGAAGATCTCATCTAGACAACAATCTTCTTTCCTGAAGTCTTATTTCCATTGCTAAAATGTGATTTAAATTAATGAAAACAAACGACAAACAATACGTTAAAGAACAAGCATAAAAATAATAGCTTGTTCCTTGTTCCATAAATATTCCCATAAATAAAAACTAAAACAATAACTTGTTTAACAAGTAAAAGCGTAACAAAGTGATCATCATTTCAGAGATTTGCTATTTAAAAAGATTGTGTTGGTTTGCCAAACGATAATTGGTGTAAAACCTGACAGATTTGAATGAAATTCAGCACAGTTTTTGCACATTATGAAAACTGTAGTTTTACCCGCATTTTGAGGGTAAAAATATGGCTGAAATTGAAATGAAGATGTTGACAAAAAAGTTTATGCTTTTTTTTGTTTATAATAAGATACCGGTAGTAATTAGAAGGGCAGTGAGCGGGTAGCGAGCTGTTCCTAACATGCTTAATGTGGCAAGTTCATTTTATAATTTTAAAACCCTTTTCAAGTAGGTTAAGAATGTGTAATCCTGGAAGCCATATTGGAAACAAGTATAGCCGATATAGGGGCAAAATGTATTTTTGTTTACGCGCGATCATTATATAATGTTAGAAAGGTGAGATTGGGAAAGTATTGGGTGAGTAAGTATTCATCTATCGTTTTACCTCATTTTAATAAAATTAAAACTGATAACATGAATTTTTAAATTAAATTGCAATTATTGTTGATTTATTAGTAGAATAAATACCACTGAGGAAGACCCTACAAAGAGTTGAAATGGTTCTTATAATGAAGTAGTGGCATTTGGTGTTTACGCCTCTAAGCCATCTAATTACTCGTATAATGATTTTTAATCAATTGATGAATAATAATAACAAAAAAAACAACATTTATTTGAGTTTGCCACATTTTTGCGCACGTGCAAATTAAATTTTAACTTTTCCATATTTGTCAAAAAGTTACGTCAGTATTTAAAATTTCAACTTTTTAGCTTAAACGGTTCGGGAGAAATGAACTAAAGAGCGACGGACGGACAGACACATCAGCCTCGGCATAAGTTTTGATAAGTTTTGATCTACAAAAACAACTAAGATCCTTCAATAAGTCCCAAATATGGGAAGTATCGCTATTAAAAATATTTTTATTTAAATACTCTCGATGACATACCCTTGATTAGAAGTTTAAAGGAGGCAATGCAGCAAAAATGATTATCTTATTATAATATTAAATATTTTCATTTTATTTATATTTTTTCTTAAATTATTATTTTTGGTTTTTGAACATTCATAAAAAAATTGTCTTTGAGATTGGTTGAGAAAGTTGGCAACTCTTGGAACTTTCTATTTCTTATGATAAATTTGATTCGATATTTTAGTGAAATTCAGCTTTATTGTGTTGGAAACATTGAAATTGAGAAGCAGTCAGCAGTGATACTACAATACATTGAGGCGGTGTCGATGAAATATTACTGCCGTTAGATGCATAGGGTTCAGAGCTGCATCATAAATCTTTAACTCGCTAACAGTTCATCGACATATCTCCAGTTAACTTGGAGTCTTGCTATTTCATGGACACATTTATCATCTAAGCCAAGGTTTACGCCTTCTATACGCCATTTGTTTTTGTTTATTTATAGTTTCCATTTTAAGGATATTGATAATTTAGGGATAACTTTTGTTTATAATCCTACGTATTTGGACATACACAACTGACACTGACACATATCTATACACCATATTAACTGAAACTAACCTCCATCATTTAATCTCAGCTACTTTACAACCTATATCTTATGCCAACTACTTACGTCCCCGTACTTTACGTCTGCCCACGAATCGACGCACTCCGAAAACAGCAATGAGTATGTTTCACCATTGCAAAAATTCTCAAAGATAACAAAATAGCAGTTCAAAACATTGTCCCTTATACCCGAGAAATTAACCTAGCGACGCAACTATGTAAACTACACCAAGGTAAAGGTAAAGCAAGGTAAAGTACACCAAGGAAAAAAACTGAAAATATCTACACTGATGACCTGGGAACCATCTCCTGTCATAATTTGACAGGCATTATTTCTGGAAAACTGCTGACTAAATTGATTTGTTTGTGTTTGAGCCCATTGTGCAGGCTGTGTGGGGAAGATTAAACCTCTTCTCACCTCATCAGCAACTTTCTAGCATTTACTCGCCTGAGGTGAGATACCTTTGGCTTGGCCAATGGTATCTCTGGCTTCTTGTGTTACTTCCCCTTAGCAAGGTACTCAGTTTCTGTGAGTCTGTCAGCCTGCTGGGGATAGAATACTAAACCAGGTTGCACCTTGGTTTAGTCATCATCTTGATGTGAGATCTAAGCACTATTTATTGAGCTGAGCGAAGCGAAACTCTTATACTACACATGGCGTTTTTTCTGATGCATACTCCTCCTGAACGGCTGAACCGATCTGCAAAAAATTTGGCACGGTCATAGTGATTAACTACGGTAAGGTATAAATCGGAAATGGTCCAAATTGGTACCCAGGGGTACGAGGTACGGGGTACAAAAGTATCCTCCTGAATGGCTGAACCAATCCGCACGAAATTTGGCGTGGTTAAATTGACCAACTAAAGGAAGGTATAAATCTGAAATGGTCCAAATTGGTACACAGGGGTACGAGGTACGGGGTACATAAGTTTTCTCCTGAACGGCTGAACCGATCCGCACGAAATTCGGCACGGTTAATGTGACCAACCATAGGAAGGTATAAATCTGAAATGGTCCAAATTGGTACACAGGGGTAGGGGGTACGAAGTACGAAAGTTTTCTCCTGACTCCTGAATGGCTGAGTCGGTCTGCTCAAAATTCGGCATGGTCATAGTGACCAACCACAGGAAGGTATAAATTTGAAATGATCCAAGTTGGGACATGGGGGTACGGGGTCCCTTCAATATGCATGTCGTTGGAAAGCTCTTTAATAGTACAGTTATTGTTGAATGTTAATTTTTGTGATATTGTCATTTATTAGGGGTTTATTANATGGTCCAAATTGGTACACAGGGGTACGAGGTACGGGGTACATAAGTTTTCTCCTGAACGGCTGAACCGATCCGCACGAAATTCGGCACGGTTAATGTGACCAACCATAGGAAGGTATAAATCTGAAATGGTCCAAATTGGTACACAGGGGTAGGGGGTACGAAGTACGAAAGTTTTCTCCTGACTCCTGAATGGCTGAGTCGGTCTGCTCAAAATTCGGCATGGTCATAGTGACCAACCACAGGAAGGTATAAATTTGAAATGATCCAAGTTGGGACATGGGGGTACGGGGTCCCTTCAATATGCATGTCGTTGGAAAGCTCTTTAATAGTACAGTTATTGTTGTATGTTAATTATTGTCATTTATTAGGGGTTTATTAGTAAAATAGGGAAAAATGGAAAAAATAAACAAATATGATTAAAATGCAAGCTCAGCTCAATATTGCAAGCATTGCACACCTAGTTTTTATTTTACTCTCTTTAGTAAATCTTCTAACTATTGAATAAACTCGGCAAATAGGACATTAAACCCCTTTCGTTCCAGGCGTCCAGTATACTGGACATCATTTCCAGGACAAGTTTTAATCTACATTAAGTCACATCTCTATTTTTTTTTATTTTTTTTTTGGCCAACCTGATACATTCTTTAGTGATTTTAAAACTAATAGATAAACATAACTTCGACAGGTGGTTTTCGTCCTAACAACATGGCGCCCTGAGGAATGTATATTATGTTTTATATTTTTAATACTTGTTTTAGGCAGTAATTATTTTGTAAAGATAAAAGTTAGAACTTGTTAAATAATGATTTTAAATCACAAACATTTTTCAAATTTAGCACATAATTTATGGACAAAATTTGATGTCCACTATAATGGACATTTTTGAACTTTGTGGTAACATTTGGTTTTGTAATATGATCAAGATCAGGTAATGAATTCAGAAGGAGGTAATGATTTAGAACTTGAAAATGAGTTTGATGAATTAGAAATTAGATTGTTTAATTGCAGATATTTCTTTCATTAATCATTAAAAATTTAATTTAAAAAAAAAAAATTACTTATTAATATTATTCTTGTGAAAAGTGCTTATTATTCCTAATTTTACTTATTTTATACTTTAATGATCCTTTATTTATGTATTGAAATTGCTAACCTTTGGGTGAGTTCAAATCTCGTGAGTTTACTGATCATAATCACTGTAATCTGGTATAACCAGCCATATAAGCTAACGCGGAATATAACTGATCTAAGTGATCATGATCATAGTGATCACAGTGTTTGAATTGTCCACTGCAGTGGACTTACTAATTTTACATAGTAACCCTAACAATGTTTTCACCACAATTCTGTATTAAAATAAACAAATGCGTTTCGACGTACTATAATACCAAATTAAGTGTTGAGTGTTGACATAGTAAGAGTAAAGACTACTAGCTTCCAATTTTACAAGCTTTTATGACTTAAACTAACATTACAAGGTGAGGGTAGACTAGGGCTGTGTGGATGGGATTACGGTGGTATAACAATAATTGGTACACCTGACCTAACCCCTTCACCGGGTTCCGCCTTGGGCAGACTAATATTACATCAAAATGTTTACCTTCTTCTTCATTGGAGTTCTTGACGAGATTAAAAACACGGTTCACCTAGAGGTATATAAAAACCATTATCAGGCATGACTGCGTTGCTGAAGCAAAATTAGTCTACTCTAAAAGAGTTTAGGGAATTTATTTATTTATTTATTTTTGGAGCACAACTGGTGCAATGAGAACTTTTTCTTTTATTAGGAAACATTTTTAATTTAAACAACCTCAAATTATAAATACTCTCAAATATTTTAACCAGGGATAACTGTAATCATGGATTTTAAATGTTATTTTATTAAAAGTCCCGAGAAACTAAGTATAATAGCTGCGTGTACAGAAAAGGCTATACGAAAGTAAAGAAAAATGTGAAAGAAAATTTTCACACACAAATTTGTCGATGAACGTTGTTAAACTTGTCAAACACTAAACTTAACAAGAAAACAAGTTTATACAGACTTACAGAGAGTAAGTCCATAGACAAGTTGTAAAACCATGTTAAAGTATAAAATTGTGAAGCATGTCTCAAAGTGTAAGCAGCCCTTAAAGACATATAGATTTTAAAGAAGGTAAAAAATAAAAAAACAAGAATTTATAATTTGTTTTTAAAAATATTATTTACAACAAAAATGTTTTTTAATTAAAAAAACCTTTCAAGAACAAGTGTACATTATACAAGTATATAATCTTATAAGTTAAACGGTAACTGTATTTTCGAAAGGTAAATATGTATTTAAAACAGATTATAATTGATTGAAAATTTATAAATGAATTCATAATAATTGAATACATGCTTCAAATAATAATAAATAAATAAAATTTTAATGAATTTATAGTATTGCATAAGTAGAATTGAATAATTGTATTGCAGTTATGTTCATATGTATAAAAGCAAACCTAAGCACGCATGTGAATCTAATAATACTATTCGGCGCGGCGACACGTTTTTTACATTAAAATAGTAACACGTCAAACAAATAATTGGTTGTTATATAATTTTACTTCATTTTTAAGTTTTTGGTAGTATTCAGACTACGGAAATATATAAATTATATAAACGGAAATAAATAAATATATCATTTTACTACACATTGTTTTAAAACATTATCTTAAAAATTTACATACAATTTAATGTTACTTTATGTTTTAAAAACAGTTTTATCTTATTATATTTATTTATTAATATACAACATGAAATTCCGTTTTAGTACACTTTGTACAAATATATATTTTGTTTGTTTGAATGTTACTTAGTATAGGGGAGGATTCCAACTCTTGGACAACCTACAGCTGTTGCTGATAACACTGGTTATGAATTGCTGTTGGAGGTGAAAAGGTTCTAGTGTCCGCTTTAACAACAGGTATTATAGAGAAATAAATTCCTCTCCTGGAATTTCGCTGGAGGCAAGTGTTCGGGGTAAATGATCCTCGTCTATATTGTAGCTAACTGTTGCATTATTTAAGTTTATTTGTTAGATTTATGAACTAAACCCCTTAACTGCCCCAAGACCAGCTTCAATGTAAACATTTTATTTTTAATCACAGTAGGTTCTGTATTTCTTCAAAAGTTTTACCATTTGTCTCAGGAATATAGATCCAAGTATATACTGCCGTAAATATTCCGGAAATAGAAAACATTAAGAATACCAAATATAATTGATCGTTTACCTGAGCAACTTCAAACAGGTAGAAATACAAAGAAGTTTTTAAACTCATATCAATATTAGTGATGGCACAGGCGTAACTCCTCGCAGGTGTCGAGAAAAGTTCGGACTGATAAAGTCTCATTGCTGAAGGAGTACCCAAAGCTGTAAAGAGCAAACCTATCACGTTACAACAAATCGGTACGTACCAAAATTTCGACAAGCCTTCTATCATGTCTAAAGCGCAGTAAAGTGAAACGGCAAGTAAAAATAACGAGTTTAAAATACTCGGTATGACAATAACCGGTTTTCTTCCGATCAGATCAGTCAGGTGGTTTACAAAACAGCTGATTAAAAGTGCGCAGGCTCCGTAAATTATAGTGGGAACGTAAGTCGAGTATTTTCCTTTGTGGAAATCTTGTGATATTTGAGAAAGATATGTTATTTGACTGTTGATAGTGGCTGCTTCTAACGATACCACGTAGAGCATTAGAAGACCTGATCTTCCTTTCTTTGTAAAAACCAGATCTTTCCAGCTGACTTTCTCCCGTTGTTCTGCTTCTATGTACAACTTAATAGTTTGAAGTTCTTCTTCGATGTTGTCGTCTCTGAAAGATTCAAGTGATCTTCTAGCTTCCACATCAAGTCCTTTGTAGAGGTAGTAGTGAGGAGTCTCGTCAAACCAAATAAATATTAAAGGATAGATCTGGAAAAGAAAGATGATTTTATTTGCTGTTTATTTTTACAGATTGCAAGACGGAGGGATTGAGGGATCGGCCTATTTTACACATGGTCTCATGTGATCATCAGAGTAACACATGTCTTACATCTCTAGAGTACAACTAACTAACATTTAAATCCTGGGGAGGAAAAGGTCAGACAAAAGTTTAAAGTACTGTAATCATAATTAGATTAGACTATTTTCGGCCTTCATTTACTGCGGCCAAGTATACATATTTTATGTTTAGTAAAATAATTACAGAGTCCAACAATGAGCTCATATGTTCGTTTTATAGTAGATACACCTCCCACCCCCGGGATCCAAATCATCACCTGGTATATCGATAATGACACTTGTTTCAGGCGAAAATTAGCGTTTTCGTTTATCACTAGAAATTAGTGATCATTATCCAAAACGACCAGCAATTCTAATGCTTTTAGAATCACGAATAAATATATTATTTTTAAAAAATATAAAAAATGTTTGAATAAGGAAATTTGAGAGTATCATATATCAAATTGATAAAAGAAGTGTTCATGAATTATGTTCGACGATAAAAAAAAGGATACGAACAATTGTTTCTCTTATAAGGTCGTAGAAGAAAGAAAGATCTATGACTCGTCAAACGATCTATAAGAAACATCGTTCTTTTTCAAGCAGGCTCGTGTAACTAAGGATCGATATTGTACGAGGTGAAAAACAACTCCGATTTCTCAAGGCAACCCTAACTAGCAGGGAAGTACCCAATCTGGGTTAAAAAAAAGACAAAAGATGTTTGTTCACTTTTCCTTCTTCAGCTTGTAATATGGGAAGTTGTAAAGGGGAGTCTAAAGAGAACACATTTTTTTTTTTTTTCACGATCTTTTTACCATTAGATGTTAAAAAATATGCATTTCAATACGAATTAAACCATTCGCTTAACTGAGAAAACTTTAGTTTTTAGAAAATGGAAGTTCAAAAAATAAAGAATGAAGACCAAATGAGTATGAAATATGTATATGATAATGTTTTTCCAATGCTGATATGATCGTGCTTAACTCAATGATCTGTTCTTTATATTATTTATCAGAAATATAATAGCGTGTTATAATTATCATTTAATGAAACAACCAAGTCAGCACTTTTACTTTCGCATAAAAATGCAATATACAAGTAGAATAGAGAAAACAAAGTAATGACGCATTAATCCTATTTTGAAATTTTGAAGGGTATATACACGTTTTAGACAAAAAAATTGGCTGCCAAAATACATTTTTTCCTTTAGTTTTCTTACAATATTATAAAAATTTAAACTTCGGATAGTTCTAAAATACATATAGTCCAGTCGACAAGTACATTTTACCTTGCAAAAGGTCATAAAAACTTTTTTCTTTTTTATATTGTATATGCCTAGACATTAGTTATTGTATATGTCCTAGACCCTGTGCTAAATTAGAGGGGGGCCAAAATGTGCGAAATTTTAGTGTATTTTTTAGTTTTTTCTTTATAACTTTTTACCTATAAGTCCTGAAAAAAAAGTGTTCGTATCTTTCTTGTAGAGGACTAAATTTGCAACAATTTTTATATTTAATATTTTTTTCTAAACACTATACTTTCCGAAATATAGAACTTCAAAGATGCAATATTTTTTTTAAATATCGAAAATTACATTTTTTCTGAAGACGACAGGGGTCTATTTTTGCTATCCCAACTATCCCAGTTAGATTTTTTGGGTATATTCTACCTATGGAAGTACAAATAATCACCACTAACCACAACTACTAACCACTAGTAACCAATACTAACCAACAATAAACTAAATTTTCGGGTGTTTTTGTTTATCCTTTCTTGCAGAGCACTAAATTTGGAACAATTTTTATATTTCACATTTTTTCCTAAACCCTATACTTTCTGAAATATAGAGCTTCAAAGATGCAATATTATTTTGAAAATATCAAAAATAACATCTCTTCTGAGGACGAAAGGGATCTATTTTTATTATCCCTCCTACCAACAGTCAGATTTTTTGGGTATATCCCACCTATGGAAGAACAAATAACCACCACTAACCTCCGCAACGTGGGTTTTGCAGTTATTAAAAAAAAATATTGCATCTTTGAAGCTCTATATTTCGGAAAGTATAGGGTTTAGGAAAAAGTGTGAAATATAAAAATTGTTGCAAATTTAGTGCTCTACAAGAAAGATACGAACACTTTTTTTTTCCAGGACTTATTGGTAAAAAGTTATAAAGAAAAAACTAAAAAATACACTAAAATTTCGCACATTTTGGCCCCCCTCTGGGTTAGCACAGGGTCTAGGAAGTCGAAAACTTGGGTTTTTAACTAATGTCTAGGTACATACAATACAAAAAAGAAAAAAAGTTTTTATGACCTTTTGCAAGGTAGGCCCTCATTTTTAATACTTGTCGACTGGACTAATAACCCAATTCTTATTAATAATAAAGGAAAATGACAAACTTTCTCATGTGTGAGTTCATAATTACTTATTCCAGTGTTTTCCATTTATCAAGTTTGCGTGATTTCGTATGTACAGTTAATTAGTATCGAGCATTAAATCAAAATTTATTATAAAAATAAATCCTCGATGGAGAATTTAACCCGGCTTCTGTCTGTCCTCGTTTAAAGCTATCGTTAAATTCGTATTTAAATGGACTACATTTCAGAATTTTTTAATCAAAATCGTCGATACCGTTTTCGAGTGATAATGTTTTCACGTTTTCTCAGAGTTTTTAGGGGGCAGCACCACCACATTTGGAGCTACAATTAATTTCTATATTTTGCCTCGTGTTATGTTTTTTCTGAACATGTAGGTATGCCGAATTTCATCAACGTCTGAGACAGAACGGAATTTTTTAAAAACTACCTTTTTGGACTCAAGGGACTTCAAAACGTGTAAATCCATCAAAATCTCAATATCAAATTTTCGCGCCATTACAATGCTTTCTGTTTATAGGAGAATGTAAAAATACATTACCGCAATAGGAAGACAAGTGAGCACAAGATGAGCTTTGTACGAGACAAAAGGTGCAATTAAATTTGAATAGAGGAATCCTATGTTCCAGAAGATGCTAGATAAAGATGACATGGAACCTCTTACAGATGGTGCGGAAATCTCTGCTACATATATTGGCAACACGCCCATAAATATTCCCAACATCACACCTGCAATTTAAAAGATTAAAATTAGTACTGCTTAGTTAGTTTAGCCAACACCCATTCTTGAAATTTCTGCAAATTGACATCAATTGGTATCCAAGTAGCTCCGGGGATTATCCTTTTATCCTGTTCATAATCGTTGTTCCATATTATGTTCTCCTACGGTCATCCCATTTCAGATGCCATATTGGGTCATCCTAACGATTGCCATGGGTCAATGTAACAAAATTAGGCTCATTTACGGTATTCTATGGATATCCGTATAATTAATGGTGTCCCATGTTTTTCCAGTTAAAGTCACTCTTGGGGCCGCTAAATGAAACTTACGACATCTAACTAATAGCTCCAGTGAGACAGAGGTATGAAAATACTTTTTTGAGTATCTTAAGAAAACATATTATGCCAGAGTCCATTGTACTACTTGATGGATGGATTCTTCATATTACATAAAATCGATTTAGTACAGTACAGAAACTGTATTGAAATGAATCCATTCTTTACAGTGAGTTGGACCTATTCTTTAAAATAATATAACAAATATTTAAATCTGATGAGACAAAGTTTAACTTAATTCCTCTTAGGTCATTGATTGTACAAAATTGATTTATACACGCTATGTCCCTAATTTTTTTAACTTTTCAAATTATTATTCAGTTATTCTTTATCAACCCCAATTTTCAACACCCCCCCCCCAATTTTCTATTATTAATTATTAAGAAAAAAAAAGTTTTACCAAAATTTAAATTACTTTAGGATGTCATTAATTCATTAAGTGTTAAATATTTGAGTTTGTATATTGTTTTACGCTTTTAAGCTATAACATAAGAGTTATTACCTTTTCAGACCAAAATATCTTTTATATCGCGGGAATTCCATTTCATTCTCCTTTTGTTATCTTTCCTACTTTTAATCGAGATGTGGAAATATTCTTCCTCCTGTTATTTGAACTCTGATCTAATAAAGCCAAGTTTTGTTTTGCTGGATAACTTAATTACTACACGAACTGTATTAGACACTTCAAGCCAAGAAGGTTAACGACCCACGCAACATAGAAACCCACATCTTTAGTAGATGTTTGTCATAACAATTTAAGATACAAACTACGTAAGTTTGCAATAACTCCTTTATCAACATCAATACCTCATTATTAAATGACATTTAGTCTGTGATAGTTTAATGAGTTTCATAGACTACTCTTATCCACTTACTATGCTCTTTCTGTTACAATATAACTCTTATTATTACAATCTAATATCTACTCTTATAGATATGGAAGATGGTGTCAACTCTTTACAACACTTATCTATATACAGGGTGTCCCAACTTAAGTGTACCAAAAGGAAGGGGCATATAGGGGACCCTAAAAGGAGTCAAAAATGTTATATTAACCTATGTCCTTTCGGGCTTCTTTTTCTGACTAGCGCCATTTTTAAAAATTTTGGGCTAAGCTTATTTTTTTACACTTAAACTAGTGTATCTCAAGAACAAAGTGGGATAGCTCATTATTTTAGGTATCGTTGAAAACCTAAGAAAATTTGCTAAAGGAAATGTAATTATTAATTTTCATTTATTTTTATTCCTTCTAGTTTAAATTTAGCTCAAAATGTCTTTTTTTAAAATATCCAAAAAAGAAAGAAATTTTTGACGGCCCATAGTGCTTAAACTAGTTAGGTTCTTGAATTGTCCAGGCAATGGAAAAACTTCTTCATTTAATAACCTTTTCATTGATACCCATATCATTGTATGTTAAATACGACATTTTTTACGTAATAGGCACATTTATTGAAAAAAACCTAATGTAAATATGAGAAAAAATACGTTTTCTCTAATATCTTGTGAACAGTATAATCATTTGACTCGACTTAATCTTAATCACTTTCAAAGTAAATGTGTGATGAAATAACTAATGTTGACTATTTCTAGTAAAAACTGCATTTTTTATAAAATAACATTTAAATACCAACTACTTAACAACTACTACAAAATACCAACTACTTAAAATACCAATTTACATTGAAAGTGATTATGACTAGGCATCGCGTGGCTCTATCATTGAAGCGAGCGTAA
>KZ651442.1:89615-113477 GCA_001010745.2 Gerris buenoi | reverse complement strand
TTTGGAAATTTCGAAAAACATTTATTTTTTTATTTTTTAATTAACAACGCAATTGACATTTACATAATAATGAGTTTTTACTTAAAACGAGAAATTAATTATATATTTTATAGCTTTAATATAATAATAACAAAATAAATAAATGATTAATCTGATGTCCGTCCGAAGAATCGATATTTTTTCATGAATTTAAATTCACGTCTTCTAAAAAAAAACAACAACTAAGATTTTTGGGCCAAGTTATCGGCGAGAGATGAGTTCATTCTCATAAATAAAATAATTGGTATTTTTTTCCGTGGTAGGCTGAGAAATAGTAACTTTAGAGCCTAAAAAACATAGCTAGAATCCATTTTTTCATTACGTGGACTTAAAAAAAAACCTTTTTATTACTCCTAAACTGTATCGGATTTTTTCCCCCAGAAGGGAGAAAACATTAACTTTCCTCCCTAGTTTATAGGCTAGTTGTGAAAATCGTGGCGGAAAGTAAAAATCGTGGTGGAAAGTAACAGTAGAGCAAATCTATTATTCTTTAAAAAAATCAGTGTTGCCAGTTTTGTAGCAAGAAGTAGTTTTGTTTAACTGATTGACTCGACAGGTTAACAGCTTTTTTCGAAAAAATATTAGAGTTTAAATAAGACGTACTATTGATTGCCGTGATACTTTAATTTTAACGTCATTTTAAAATGTCGCATGACTTTATAACTAAGATTAAAACAGGCTTACAAAAAAGAGGTAGGTTACGTCTAACCAGGTTATATTTATGTTTTTGATTTCTTTTATTTTATAGATAAACACAAATAAATTAAAAAATAAAATATATTAGGTGATACCACAGCAGTTAAAGATTAAATCATCTTTTCGTCTTAATACAGTATGACAATTTTATATGTTTAGTGTTGATATTTTTCCTTCTAGAGGAAACATCGTATACGTACCTCGGGAGTAAAAAGTCGCTATAATTAACTCCCTCGGCTATGCCTCGGGATTAAACTTTATGGTTCCCTCGGCTTCGCCTCGGGATTTGGATTTAGACACGGTAAAAACGCTCAGGGTGTAATGACTTTGTATCCTCCCTTGGTGCGTAAATAACTATTACCTCCAGCAGGGAGAAAAAGTGACTTTCCTCCCTAGTTTACAGGTAAGGAAGTTACTCATTGCACTCGGTCGGGTTAAACAGGGAATAATGAAAAATAAGGGATTCATGAACTCTTATGATTTCCTCTAGTGTTGCCCTAGATAAAGCACAAGTAAATAAGGTTGGTACTAATACACTTTTCATTTACAAACTTTTGTTTAATGTCTACATCTATAATGTCATCTTCACACATGTCATGTAACCTCCACAACGGTTGCCCTGATGATTCATCAGTAAAACCAGCAAACTAGTTGAAAGTGAAATCGTAATTTCTAAATGTAGATTAACTAATACATTATGTAAATACATCAGTTATCAATACCATTCAATACACGACTTAGCTTCCAACTGATTCTCCTATTTTTTTTTTAGCATTAAAATTCAAATAATTACTATTTATAATTTAATTTTAACATGGTCAGACTTAACTTGGTGCGTAGGCTTCCACGGGTAGACTCGTAATAAACAGCTTCGTTTTCCGGTGGAATCCGCGTCTCGAAGGGGATGAAGTCCGACGTTTCACTTCCACTACTGGAAGCATCTTCAGGGGTGTGGTGCATCGTGGTGTTGACTCGAAGCNATCAAATTGCAATTCTCATTTTTTCTATGGCACAGCAGATCGTACATTTTGCATATTTTAAATAAATTGTATAACACTTTCCATAAGTGTTAAATATTTTAATCTACTCTTCAATACCTATAATTTGATATCCTACACCAAAAAAAAAAAATAAATAAATAAATAAAAAATAAATAAATAAAAATAAAAAATAAAAATGCATGCCATGAATTATCGGCTATTTTGGATTCGCTATTTTCTTGTGTGAGCGTCAAAACGGTCTTTAATACTGCAAAGTTTCATGTTTTTATTTTTTTTTTAAATTTAAATGTTATTGAAACCATGCGAAGTGACAGACAGACACAGGAAAAAAACTATAAGAGATTTTTTTTTTTTTTTTTTTTGGTTTTACCAACGAAAACCTAACTAAAAAGGCAAAACATATGCATAGAAATTAACATAATGGCCATTAAGTAAGAAAGAAGGCAGATATTTGTGTCATCTTACTCCAATGGTATTTTGTAAAAGAACTATGATTTTATTTTCAAACGTAAAACATTATTACATCAATATAAACTTAAAACTTACATTTGTTACAAGTAATAAAATAAAATTATAGAAATACAATTTAAATTTCGTTTAGCTTTCAAAATTCAACTAAATTTTGAACGTTGGACTTAATGTTTGTCTTAATTATTTCATTGAATTCGTTCTAGAGAGTTGGTTATTTCTATAAATATAAATAGTTTTAACACATGTGTATGGATTGTCCATATCTTAAATAATTTAATTATTATGAAAATAAAGAAATGTGTACATAATTATCTTATATTAATGCTTAACTAGTGGTTATTATAGATATAATTTACAAGGTTAGAATTTTAATGCAAACATATATAATTATAAAATAAACAATTATTTATTTCATTTATTTTTTTATTTTTTAATTAACAACGCAATTGACATTTACATAATAATGAGTTTTTACTTAAAACGAGAAATTAATTATATATTTTATAGCTTTAATATAATAATAACAAAATAAATAAATGATTAATCTGATGTCCGTCCGAAGAATCGATATTTTTTCATGAATTTAAATTCACGTCTTCTAAAAAAAAACAACAACTAAGATTTTTGGGCCAAGTTATCGGCGAGAGATGAGTTCATTCTCATAAATAAAATAATTGGTATTTTTTTCCCTGGTAGGCTGAGAAATAGTAACTTTAGAGCCTAAAAAACATAGCTAAAATCCATTTTTTCATTACGTGGACTTAAAAAAAACCTTTTTATTACTCCTTAACTGTATCGGATTTTTTCCCCCAGAAGGGAGAAAACATTAACTTTCCTCCCTAGTTTATAGGCTAGTTGTGAAAATCGTGGCGGAAAGTAAAAATCGTGGTGGAAAGTAACAGTAGAGCAAATCTATTATTCTTTAAAAAAATCAGTGTTGCCAGTTTTGTAGCAAGAAGTAGTTTTGTTTAACTGATTGACTCGACAGGTTAACAGCTTTTTTCGAAAAAATATTAGAGTTTAAATAAGACGTACTATTGATTGCCGTGATACTTTAATTTTAACGTCATTTTAAAATGTCGCATGACTTTATAACTAAGATTAAAACAGGCTTACAAAAAAGAGGTAGGTTACGTCTAACCAGGTTATATTTACGTTTTTGATTTCTTTTATTTTATAGATAAACACAAATAAATTAAAAAATAAAATATATTAGGTGATACCACAGCAGTTAAAGATTAAATCATCTTTTCGTCTTAATACAGTATGACAATTTTATATGTTTAGTGTTGATATTTTTCCTTCTAGAGGAAACATCGTATACGTACCTCGGGAGTAAAAAGTCGCTATAATTAACTCCCTCGGCTATACCTCGGGATTAAACTTTATGGTTCCCTCGGCTTCGCCTCGGGATTTGGATTTAGACACGGTAAAAACGCTCAGGGTGTAATGACTTTGTATCCTCCCTTGGTGCGTAAATAACTATTACCNTAGTGGTAATAAGCCTACTAATTAGTGGTAATAAGCCTACTAATTAGTGGTACTAAGCCTACTAATTAGTGGTACTAAGCCTACTAATTAGTGGTAATAAGCCTACTAATTAGTGGTAATAAGCCTACTAATTAGTGGTACTAAGCCTACTAATTAGTGGTACTAAGCCTACTAATTAGTGGTAATAAGCCTACTAATTAGTGGTAATAAGCCACCACTTTTTAAATGGGAATCTGAGTTGTAAACCTAAAGAAAGTATATCTTTATATAAATTTCACAAATGTGCTATATTATCAATTATTTATATTGTTATTCTTTCAGCATCTTTGTATAGAATAATTTTTCTTTGGTATCTTGCTTAAAAATTGCTTACATTTTTTAAGCAAGATACCAAAGAAAAAAAAGCTACGTTTGCGTTTCTCAAAAATCATATAAGCATTTTTCAGCACGCAAAAAATGTTCTAATTGCATTTTGACAAAATAGTGGCGGAAAATTAACCAATTTACACAAGTGTTATATATCTTTGTAATCTACACTTGAATACCTTTCATTTGACACTCCACTCAAAATTAATGTTTTTTTACCCATGCCATTTTGGATTCCCAGTTAATCAGATCAAATTGCAATTCTCATTTTTTCTATGGCACAGCAGATCGTACATTTTGCATATTTTAAATAAATTGTATAACACTTTCCATAAGTGTTAAATATTTTAATCTACTCTTCAATACCTATAATTTGATATCCTACACCAAAAAAAAAAAATAAAATAAAATAAAAAATAAATAAATAAAAATTGTACTTTTTGTTGAACAAAATAATTTACACAAAATAATAATTCTATTTTTTTTTCTCCTTTCTGGAGGTAAAATCTTGTACGTATCTCGGGAGTAAAAAATGACTTGCACTTGGCGATAAATAACTCCCTAGGCTCCGCCTCGGGAGTGAACATTATGGTTCCTTCAGCTTCGCCTCAGGAACCAACTTAACGCTCTACTTTACTCCCTTGGTGCGTAAATAACTATTACATCCTAGGGAGAAAAGTAAAAACTTGGGTAGTTATCAAAAGTGCCATTTTAGCGCTGCAATCTAGTAGACATGCTTCTTAGAACGATTAAAATCCACTAGATGTCAATGCGTTTTATCTTTTTAACAGTGCAACCTCTATTAGGTTTCTTTTTCTAAAAATCTTAAGTATGAACTAATATTTGTTATAATTATATTGATTAACATTTAAGTTTTTTTTTCATTTTTGCTACCTTAAAAAATAGCATATGCAATTTATTAATGAAAGCATTTCTTATCACTAAAGAAATTCCTTCAAAATGGCGTCAAATATAAAAGAAAACTTGCTCTTATAATATTTAAGAGATATGATATGTATCTTATCAGCTTTTATTTAATTAGTAAAACAAAAATCAACAAAATTGGAGTCAACCATGACTCACGTCAACTGACTTTAAAAGATGAATATTTTCAATAATTTCTTTTAGCTTATAATAATATCAATTAGGCTATTTTACATATTATAATAAGTGAATTATTGTTTCTTTTAAATTCACAAATGTTTTATGAAAACAAATATAGCTGTATTTTTCCCCTTTTAATAATGATTATTAAATTGTTCAATTTAATTTTAAATAAGTTTATACAGAAGGATTTTTTTTGTATAAAATATAATATGTAAATGTAATTACATTTTTTTTGTATAAAATACTTTATAAAGTTCAAATATTATATTTTACATTATTTAATGAAGATACATAAAAGCATGAAAATATGCGACATTTTTAATTTTATTTTAGCGGCTTATACATTATTGTATATAGTGTTATGGTCAATAGTGGTATTTTGGTGGCTATTTTTTTTTGGAGTCAATGAACCACATCAATTCGAATGAAGCAGTAAGACCACTGATTTGATTAAATCTTGTTCACTATCTTTTGATCTTGATGTATATCGAAGTATATAATTTCTCTGGAAAACTTTATGTATTAATTTTTTAATTTAATTTAATTTTTTTTTATAGGATTTAGGGGTTTTTAGGGGTCGCTGATAACGAATTTGTGGTCGAAAGATCAATGAACCAAAAATGTTGGCGAAGAATAGCTTAAACTGTATGCTTGCTAATACGTTATAAATATGAATAAATTAATATCTGAACATGAATCAAAGGGGATTTTAGGATCAAAGATTTATAAATTTGTAGTTAAAGAACCGAAAATTCAAAATGGATGAAAATGCTTTTAATCTGTTACAACAGCACTAAAAATAAGCATACAGCAATAACAAAGTGTAAGTACGAATGGGATTTTTTTGTAAAAACATAACTAGTTTACCCGAATTTTCTTATTAATTTTTCTTTATGGTGTTTTAAGAAATATACTAGGCATCGCTGGATTCTATCATTGAAGCAAGCGTTTTGCAATAGTTATTTAATACTTAGAAAATATTTAGTTAATCATGACAGTTAAAGAGGTCCTAAAATTCCAATTTTAAATTCAAAGCTCGCGTATTCGAACTCTTAAACGGCTGTAGCTTGATAATTTGCTGTAGCTTAGTCAAAGAAACCTGTACCAAATTTCAAATAAAGCGGTCAATTTTTACTCAAGTTATCGTCGGACACGTCAACTCTACTTACAGTCACAGGATGCAAATTTTGTTGAATTTAAGTTGCTCGCATGCGCCCGCTACAATTAGCTCAGCATTTATTTTAATGTTGATATACCTCACCGCGATGCTAATATAATCACACCATACTTTAGTGGTACATTGTAGAGATATGATGAGTGAATTAGCTGGAACTCTCTAATACGGGGCTAGTAAAATGGGCCTAAAATTGATCTAATTGCTTGGTCCAAACAAGTAGTTCGTCCTACCCGTTAATGACTAGTACTACTACTTCTTAAAAAGAAAGATAGGGCCAAAGCTTTTATCAAAACCCAAGGACTGTACAAGCTTCTTTTAAAATATAGTCTATTTTGGTGGTTCGTAGATCCACGATGATACATGTATGTATTTTTTATTATAAGTTACTTGCAAAATATTGCTATTAGCTATTAGTAACATAGCTATTACAAAGATTAATCAGCGTGGTGCATCGTGAGAGGAGAGGCTATCCAGTGGCAGTACTCCTATCAGGTATTGTACATTATCGTAATTATTGTAGTAAATCTCTTGGCCAACATCTCTTCAGCCGACGGGAAGGTTGGTCAGGGATATGCATGGAACCCATGAATTCAACTAAAGGATTAGGATGATGGTTTACGTTTTCATGGAATTTTGTGAAGCGGGAAGAAGCGAGGTCTTGTACAAAGAGAATTTTGAGGTCGTTGTGGATTGTGACATTAGAAACGTATACGGTTGAGTTAGTGATTTTTCGAAAGATCTTTGATTAAAGGGATTGGATCCTATAAGAATATGAGCGCTTGGAGCTACCCCAGAGCTCAATTCCATAGGTCCAAATAGGTTTGAGTATTGAATTGTAGATAGTGAGTTTTTGTGAGAGGGATAGGTGGGATCTTTGGTCAAGGAGTCGTAATAAGAGTTCGTACCGTCTGTTAGTATCCTTTGGTGTGCAGAGCCCAAGTTAATCGTCTGTCAAGATAGACCCCTAGGTATCTTACGAAAAAGGATTAAGGGATGACTCCAATGTTGAGGCTGACTTGAGGACAAGTTGACTGCCTGAGAGTAAAAGTGACACTATGAGAAGTATACATTTATTCTTCTTTTTTTACATTTCTTTTTCTTTTTTTTTTAAATAAATAAAATCGTTTCTTCTTATTTAAAGTTCACTTAATTAAAGTTATTAAGTGTTTGGTGTGTTTTTCCTTGGTCGTTCAATGAATAAGCTCCAGGCCTTAAGTGTTGTTTCTTCCATTAGAAGTGTATGCTCTACTGTAACATCTACTATTAAATGTTAATTTGTTTTTGTTATGATAAAAATAATTAAGTTATCCTTATAATTACAGATATCCTATAATAAAGGATGAAACATTTCAAACTCAAATTACATCAAATTCTTTTTCAGTTTTCTAATTCAATGAAAAAAATAAAAATAAAAATAGATTTAAAAATTCTAAAAACTGAACTTTTAAGCAATAAATCGCAATACAATGCACTAAATTTACTGAAGTTAATGTATTAAAATATGGTTCCTTCTCAATTTAATTTTTTTTTTGGTTAAACCAGATTTTAACCGAACTCATCAGAGCCTGTTGTACATAGATATTTTTGTTCCTTATGGAACAGGCTCTGATGAGTTCGGTAATATTGAAATAATAAAAAAAAAAAACTATAATCAATAAAATATGTATGAAGAAATTTACATTAATTCTTTTTTCTTAAACATCTTACATTCTTTAGTTAAACAAGACATAATATTATGTAATTGCATTATAAAATTGTATATAAAAATATTTTCGCTCACTTTACGTCATATTACTTATTCAATACTTAATTTGCTTACAGAAATGAGTGATCATTTATTTTTTTCGTTTTAACACCTGTATCTTAAAGGCCCGGTCTACACCAGCGTCTTCTGGATGCTAGACGTTAAATGGACTCAGCGTCACAAAATCTTTACGCCGCGTCCCCCATCTGTTCAGCGTAACGTCTGAACCGTCCCATTGCTAGCCATAATCTTAAAGACGCTGCGTCTCCCCCACATGTTCAGCGTAACATCTGAACCGTCCCATTGCCAGCCATAATCTTAAAGACGCTGCGTCCCCCCATATGTTCAGCGTAACATCTGAACCGTCCCATTGCCAGCCATACACTTAAAGACGCTGAGTCCCCCCCAACTGTTCAGCGTAACATCTGAACCGTCCCATTGCCTGCCATACACTTTAAGACGCTGCGTCCCCCCACCTGTTCAGCGTAACCTCTGAACCGTGTCAATATCCAGCTATACATTAAAAGACGCTGCGTCCGAAAGACACTCGAGTGAACCGGGCCTAGTATTGTTACTCTTGCTTATAACTTATAATGTTGTGTAAATTATAATTTTTTTTAATTTCTTTTATAATTCTGATTTGTCCCTTATTAATGTATGATATGTTTGTGTAGGTTTATTCCTCTTCTACTAGAGGTGATAAGTCTATGTGAGTAGTCATGGCACTAAGTGCTATGGTTTCAGTCCGAGCTGAACTTAGCCGGAAAGTAGTACTTTCTCCAATATATCGTCTAGATCTTGGTTTTTCTTTCCACCAACAGTTAAACGCTTTCTTAAATTCCTTCCTGTATTTATCTGGAAAAAAATAAACAAAGTATTCATAAATCATAAATGTGAATAACAGAAGTTACATTATATATTCATGAAGTATATATTAATAAGTTGCATATTAAATATATGTATATTGTATATACAGGGTGAATAAATTTCAAAAGACCATATTGTGAGGGGTGTTTCAACGGGTAGAGCAAAAAAGTTCTTATAAGGTAAATTCCAATTCTCAAAGGTGTAGAAGCTGTACGCAAAAAAAGAGTGTGTTAAGATTAAGCGACCTCTACCATAAATGTTCATAATGATTAAAAAAAGTGTAATCTTGGAGCAATGAATGGCTAATCTTTGAAAACTTCAGAAAAGTAGTGTATGTTCAAGTTAACTTTTTGACTACTTAGTGGCGTAAATAGCACCCTCACCATCCTCGCAATTGGGGGGGGGGGGGGGGCACCTGCTTCAGAGGGGCGTAAAAAAATATAGTAACCTATGATTAAAGAAATATTTATATATCTCTCTGTAGTCAGAATTATTTTTAAGAAACACATTTTTTGGAGTAGTGCAAATAAGTGTTTAAGTCAGAGTTAAAAATGTTATGATTCAGAGTTCATAACTCTTTTAAATTTCTCATATAAAGAGAAAATATTGGGATGGCGCGAAAATTTGATTTTGATGCATTTACATCAGGGGGTGGCATTCGTTGAAAAATCCTGTGTCCCATAATGACGTCACAAAACTTGGAAAATAGTTCGTGCAACGGCTCATAGAATGCGCTGCTCTCAAAAATTTCAAGAAAAAGGGGGACAAAAAAAAAAAAAAAAGACAGCGGTTTATTTTGGTCTTAGATAATTAATTTAAAAGGATTGTTGACGTTTTTTTTTTTACTAAATTTTTCAGTACTTAAAGAGTTATGTAAATCATTTTCGAAGCCTTATAATTTGTTGTTTTCTTTAAATTCACCGACATCAATTTCCTTTTACTATGGTCAGAAGATTCAGAAAATTCTGTGTTCCAGGCTGCTCTAACATCAATAATAAAATAATAAAATAAAAAGGTTGTGACAAAAAAGTATATTAGGTTTGTTCTTTATGTTCTCATTTCATAAATACTATGCTTAGTTTATTACAAGTTGTTACTTTAAATTACTTTATATGAACATTTTGTTACTAAATAAAATGTTTCAAAAAAAAGATGTGATAAAAAACAATAAAGTGACACTTGTAATAACTAAGCATAGTATTTATAAAATGCGAATTTTAGTGGATGACTACTAGCGACACCTAGTAGAGGCATAGAGGAACTAAATTCATTTCATCCCCACCCCTTTTTTAGTTGATGCAACGAACAACAGATAGCGCTGATGTCACTTTTCATGAAGGGACAAGAAATCGCGCCAAATGTCAACTCTATTTTAAGTATATTCTCTATGATTTACATGTTTTCAGGTCCCCTGAGTCCAAAAAAGTGTTTCAACGTAACATATGAACCGTCCCATTGCCAGCCATACACATAAAGACGCTCGAGTGAACCGGGCCTAGTATTTTTACTTATAATAATTTTGTGTATATTAAAAAAATGGAGTTGGGCGTCACAAAAATAGATCTGTGCCAAAGTTGTCTAAGGGCGTTGACAGCGCGGGAAAGTCCAAAAATGGGATGGAAAGCCAATGAGGCAGTCAGGATTTTAAAATTTTGGTCTATCATGGGCTTCCACCCTGATTTTTTTTTTTTTTTTTTTTTAACTTTTCCGCACTGTCAACGAACAAGACTGCAGAAGGATGTTTTTCTGAGACTTTTCATTTTCAGTTTACTTTTTGTTTAGTTAATAAAATAAAATGAAGAATTAAAAGTATACATTTTAAGAATACCTCAATGAGAAGAGTTGTATAATTAATAAAGATAACAATTATTTAAACTCTTGATAACTAATTATTCTGGGTTGGAATTTACTTAGAGTTAAACTAATTAGGTGTTGGCTAGCTGGAGACCTGATATAAATTAGCCTTTTAACTATATTTCCCTAACTAACTCTTTCACTAAAATTGTCTCCTTAGTTAAAAATATTTACAACTTAAAATCAGCCCAATAGTTAGGCTGCACAAACAGACGACAGACAGAGGACAGACAGATGACAGATATTTATAAAATTTCACTTTTTTGGACTCAAGGGACTTTAAAACGTTTACATCCATCAAATCTCAAAATCGATTTTTCGCGCCATCACAATACTTTCTCTTTATATGAAAAGGTAAAAAAATGAAAACATATGCAGTATGGACTAGCTATTTTACTGTTACTGATACTAATAAACACTTTTTGCTTATACATTTTTTCACGATACTCTAATTATAGCAAACTAATCGCCATTACTAGTAAAGATACAATATAGCATCAACAAGCAGCATAGAATGATAATAGCACATACTTCCACTCTATCCGATCTCAAACATTATAAAAATAGCTTAAGCTAATATTAAAATATTTGAGCTTCGTTAACTAAAAGTTAAACTCAGAATATCAGTAGAAGCAAATATAAAATTATTTCATTTATAGAACTAACTCTGGACACAATAGCCTGTGCCTACCTGGCTTGAACAAAATATGTGTATAGTGTACACATGTGTATAGTGTGTACATGTGTATGTGTATAGAGTACTCAGGGTTAGTGCTTCGCTTCATTAGCTGTATAAACATTATAATTGCTATACACTACTAGTAAATAAATTTATTTTCATTATTATTAAACTGCAGAAGATTTTCTTTCCCAGCAACTTCATATACATTTAGAGTTGATATAGTTTAAGAGAGAAAGCTGCGGGTGACTGCAATGTAATGAAACTTAAATGTCTTTTAAAAATTTTAATATTAAAAAAACAAAAACGAGTTGCTATAACCCTTTCTAGAACTAGGTGGGATTCTACCTTCATAGAGAATCTGCTGCAATCATTACATTAGATCTGGCAGACTAACCCAACGCTCTTTTCATTTGATTTTTTTTTTTTTTTAAACAATTATTACAATGCAGGAGAAATAATCTCAGATAGAGTAAAGTTAGAGTTAGCTTTAGAATTATGAAATTAGTTTTCGTTTCTCCTAACAATTTAGATTTGGGTTTCTTTTTCCCATATTTTTCCAATATTTTTCCTTCGCAGGAGTACAAAACATCAAATAAATGTTTTTAATCTATAACGATAGACATAAGTGTGAATTATATCGGATTGTCGTCGAATTGTATCGTAGACGTAGAATTAGGGTTTTAGATTTTAAGTTCAGTGTTTCTTTATCACACCTTAACATATTTGCTAGTAATCGTTTTGAAGAGTAAGATTTTTCAATGTATCCAAATTCAAAAATTCCTCCGAGAACAGAACACCGTTCGAAACACCAGGGAAAATTTTTGATCCCGTGTCTGTCTGCCGGTCGGTTACAAGGTACAAGTAATAACTCGTAATTTGATAAGGTTAATGTAATTTGGATGGAGGGTCATAATTAGCCCACTGTTGGTACCATATAAGTCTCACCTTCTGTGAGCTTTTCCTTCCTTAGTGCTAATCTGATTTTTGAGAACTTTTGATGGTTCGATGATGGTTACCTGATAAGTACTTAAATTTTTATTATATGCTTCCCCATTTTAGATTTAATTGATTCCTAAATTCTTAATTTAAATTTGCTAACATTCACTTCTAAAAATACCTGTAAACCCTAATACATAATAAAATTAAAAATACAAAAGGAAAATTTGGAAAAGATTTAATTGAATTTTGTGATGTTTTTGAGGCCATTGCATATAAACTTGCTTTTAAGGATATGGACTAGGACCTGACATGAAAAGTGGTTAACATCACAAAAAAGTGGTTAGATTCAAACCTAAAACTTCAATATAATAATCTAAAAATTAGGTTTCGAGAATGCCAAGTTTTCATTTTATAGAGGAAAAACTGTGATTCTTTCCTAACTTTAAACTTTAACCTTTAATGAGGCACGGACTAATGTTTACTGAAGTCACCCAAATTTCACCTCCCCCCCCCCCAAAAAAGGGTAAATGCGTGTAGCAAAAA
Source organism: Gerris buenoi (assembly GCA_001010745.2). Taxonomy (NCBI): domain Eukaryota; kingdom Metazoa; phylum Arthropoda; class Insecta; order Hemiptera; family Gerridae; genus Gerris; species Gerris buenoi. The sequence goes on along the minus strand of KZ651442.1, from coordinate 100,500 downwards.
GTTGGGAACTTGTCAGGTATTGTATTATTTACAATGACATAACAAAGTGCTTTGTGATAAAAACCTTAGTTTAAATTATTTCAAAGAAAAAACTCCATTATATATAATAGGTTGGAGGCTACTTTAATGACTTGGGTGAATTTTGTCTCACTTCTCTGCAATTCGAACCATCGATCTTTAGATCTTAGTTTAGTTTAAATCTTGTAAAGATAACCACTCAAAGTTGATAACATCAAGGCCAAAAGTATCTCTCTAATTTTATCTATCTTGTGTACATATGATTTTTTCTTATTTAAGTAAACTTTGACATTAATTTGTTGGAGAAGGAAATGAAGCAGTTTAAAGTTGCTATTTTATAGTTTGTAAGGAAGCAAAATGTAAGTTTTCTGTACTTTTTCATTCTATTTAAGAGAAAACTTTATCAATTACTAATCAGACTTTTCCTTATATATTTTCTTTTCCCTCCTGATACCAAGCTCTCTTTTTCCTTTTTCTTATCTCTTACATTTTTTTTGCGGTTTTTCTTGTACTCTGTTATGTTTGTTATCAGTAAAATGATTCTTTACTTTTTTTTAATCAGATTATCTTTCATTCATTTTTCTGACGTATTGTATATATGGATAAACATACAGCAAAACTTTGGGTAATTCTTAGATACCATCGTCAAACCATCAAAAATCAGAGATGAGCTCTGAGGAAAGATTAAGCGCTGAAGGTGAAACCTACATGGGTCCAACAGTGGCCTAATTATGACCTAAAATTTAAATTAAATTATTTAATGGGCCCAAAAAAAAGGGGATGACTACATCACAACGTAGAGGGTACTTTTTAGGTATTATTAATAACATGACAAAGCGATGTGTGAAAAAAAACCTTGGCTTTAAATTATTCCGAAGAAAAACCTTTTCTTTTACATTGTTACTCGACTAATTGTGGAGTAGAAGGTTAGAGTGGGGACACTTGATCCCTTCAATTTGAATTTCGCGCCTTTTTTTTATCTTGAATGTAATCTGGTGGCAACACTGCTCCCATCGATTGTTTTTACTTTTTCACTGTTGATTTAGGTGCTCGCATGTTATTCTGCTAGATTTTATTCAAATTTTGTTATTTTTTCTATTTTACACATCTTTCCAGGTAGGTAAAAAAAAAATTGTTTAAACTAATTTGATGTTAATGCATTCATGATTCATGATAGAATTAGGGTTAATATAATTTTAGCATTTATTTACTGTGATAATTACGAACGTACTATGTTTTGGTTGTGCGTTGGTCTCTCGTATTTGTTTATGTTTTTTTATATCTTAGAGGAAGAAGACTTCATTGTGGGGATTGTTTAGGCTTAGATACATTTTATGTTTAATCTAATATCTCCTTTAGTTTTGTAGAACATTTTTTTTTCTTTGTTTTATTCACGATAATTTTTTTGAGGGAAACAATTAAAGAAATTAGACAATAATGGCTTTCAAAAGTATAAAATCGATAAAGTACGTCATAGGATGCGAGGAAGCTATGTGACACACCAATTGGCAGTCTATTTGGATAATTTATTTCGTAGGCTGATTACATCAGTTAAAAGTGCACTATCAAAGTGCAATCCAACTAAGAGATAAGAATGCTCATTCTCATCTCAAGAGTGCTAACTAAAGAAGAGTGCTTTCAAAATCACTAACCAGGTTTACCGAGAAGTAACCGGAGCGTTTAGAAAAACCAACCCTACCGCGTAAGAGAAAATTCGGTTGTTTTAGCAGACGTGTTAGATCACGGTTGCTCGGTTAGTAACCATAATACTACCTTCTCTGGGACTCAATTTAAATGTTTAAAATTATTTATTTTATCGTGCTCCATAATTTTGCATCTATGACCCTTCTTCGGTGATGTTTTATTTGCAACTACTCAGAAACTTAAAATGTCATACATAATAAAGTTTGCATACGTGAGTACTTGCAATAGCTTCACACTCCGAACAAATCGTTTCCACAGGGGAAATCTAGCTTTCGAGATAATGGAATAGGTACAAAAGCATAGGAACTGTCAAAAAAATATTTATAACTAGACGGATATCCGTGCTTCGCTAAAAATTGTTTTTTTTTTTTTTAATTTGATAAGTTTATAAACTACCGTCGACAAACATTGAAATTATTTTACTACGAGAATATCTAGATTCTATCCCTCCCACTTATTATCCCATCCTCTTTGATAAGATAATTTTAAAATATCCTAAATTTACCCCCTCCTAAATGAAAATATGACAAAACTTTACATAACAACCATTTCTGTACTCTTAAACTATATACTTCTGTGCTTTTCGACTATATATATGAAGAAGGGTATTCATTACTTTGGCCCCGTACCCTGTTCCCTTGTATACCAAAATTTAAATTTCAAAAACTTAAAGATGTAGACAGTGATTTTACCCTCGCTTTAAAAGGCAAGGGTGCAAATTTTCATCGAGATCAGACTAAACCTGTAGATTTTTATAAAGAACATACACACATACGTTGACTTTTATACACATATATATGACCACCATCTTGAATCAAAATGCCCGATTGGCAAACCATTTATTAAATGTTACTAACTTCATAATAGGAAGCAAACTTCTAAATTTCAAGGTTTAGTGAAATTGGTTCCGGAAATATCGTTTTGTCGAATTTTGAATATAAATGGCTGCCATCTTGAATCAAGATGACGGATTTTAAAAATATTTTTTGCAAGCACCTAGGAGGTAAGAGGAACACACCTACAAAATTTAAAGGTCATAGGTCAAGCGTTTTCAGAGATATCGTGATGTGTCAGTGAGTGTCAGTGGTATTGGAGTAATTATTATTATAATATAGATTCTACTGTTATTAATTAATTGCTAAAGAACAAAGGGTATAAACACCACGCCCAATTGCATACGAACACTTCTTGTCCTATATCAATTCAATTGCTCCAACATAACTGCCACACCGACTTAGAGAGATCACATGAGAGAGCACACCTACATTTAATAATACATTTCACATATTCATTGATTTGGAAGTGTGAAACTACCCACGCATCCAGTGTTAATATCATACGATGCAACTTATCTTCTTGTATTAATACGTTTATTTCCAAATGTCAGTACAGACCACAGGGCCGGATTTAACAATTTGCCGCCCCTAGGCACTATTTTTACGCCCCCCCCCCCCTTGAAAAATTACCTACTTACTCTTCCTTCATAGACAGCCCCAGCGAAAAAGTTGCCAAAAACTTGTTTTTTGAGTACTGTACAATATTTGATCAAAGGTTGATTGTTTAGGTTACACAAAACACCAGCCGAAGGTGCTAAATTGCTTACTGTACGTACTATGGTGCTAAAGATTTTTACCCTTGTCAAACCGAAGTTTTAAAATGTATTCTTAATAACATTTCGCCTGTAATATGGTTGGTATTGTTGGTTAGGTTGACGAAAATTCAAATAGTTCGGTTAGTTTTTAATGTTATGAATTTTACGGTAGGTAACCTATTCAAATCTTTTGAAAAAAAAAATGGTGAATTTCTGGTTACATAGCTACTTGGCTTTGGATTGTTTTATGACATCAGAACGAAAGATTGTTACAGAAAAGAATGTATAGCCATTTATTACACTTTTCACTATAGCAATATCTATAGGTACTTAAATAAAAAATAAACAAATCAAACATTGCATACTTGTCAACATACTTAAATTTACTTTACATTGGTTTTCTTCTTGCAAATATATTGTTGAAAACTTGTCTATAAGGAGAACAACAGTCATCTTAGCGATAAACCCCGCGGCCCCTGCCGCCCACTGGTGCTGCCGCCCCTAGGCACGTGCCTATAGTGCCTAGTGGGAAATCCGGCACTGACAGACCAGTGGCGGCGCGTACTTAAGGGCAGGTGGGGCTAAGCCCCACCTAACCTATCGAGAAAAAAAAAATGAAAAAAAAAATAAAAATAAATAAATATTTTATTTATTTAGAAAAGGAAAAATATTNATATTTTTTAGCAAGCACCTAGGAGGTAAGAGGAACACACCTACAAAATTTAAAGGTCATAGGTCAAGCGTTTTCAGAGATATCGTGATGTGTCAGTGAGTGTCAGTGGTATTGGAGTAATTATTATTATAATATAGATTCTACTGTTATTAATTAATTGCTAAAGAACAAAGGGTATAAACACCACGCCCAATTGCATACGAACACTTCTTGTCCTATATCAATTCAATTGCTCCAACATAACTGCCACACCGACTTAGAGAGATCACATGAGAGAGCACACCTACATTTAATAATACATTTCACATATTCATTGATTTGGAAGTGTGAAACTACCCACGCATCCAGTGTTAATATCATACGATGCAACTTATCTTCTTGTATTAATACGTTTATTTCCAAATGTCAGTACAGACCAGTCAGACCAGTGGCGGGGCGTACTTCCTACATGGGTCCAACAGTGGCCTAATTATGACCTAAAATTTAAATTAAATTATTTAATGGGCCCAAAAAAAAGGGGATGACTACATCACAACGTAGAGGGTACTTTTTAGGTATTATTAATAACATGACAAAGCGATGTGTGAAAAAAAACCTTGGCTTTAAATTATTCCGAAGAAAAACCTTTTCTTTTACATTGTTACTCGACTAATTGTGGAGTAGAAGGTTAGAGTGGGGACACTTGATCCCTTCAATTTGAATTTCGCGCCTTTTTTTTATCTTGAATGTAATCTGGTGGCAACACTGCTCCCATCGATTGTTTTTACTTTTTCACTGTTGATTTAGGTGCTCGCATGTTATTCTGCTAGATTTTATTCAAATTTTGTTATTTTTTCTATTTTACACATCTTTCCAGGTAGGTAAAAAAAATATTGTTTAAACTAATTTGATGTTAATGCATTCATGATTCATGATAGAATTAGGGTTAATATAATTTTAGCATTTATTTACTGTGATAATTACGAACGTACTATGTTTTGGTTGTGCGTTGGTCTCTCGTATTTGTTTATGTTTTTTTATATCTTAGAGGAAGAAGACTTCATTGTGGGGATTGTTTAGGCTTAGATACATTTTATGTTTAATCTAATATCTCCTTTAGTTTTGTAGAACATTTTTTTTTCTTTGTTTTATTCACGATAATTTTTTTGAGGGAAACAATTAAAGAAATTAGACAATAATGGCTTTCAAAAGTATAAAATCGATAAAGTACGTCATAGGATGCGAGGAAGCTATGTGACACACCAATTGGCAGTCTATTTGGATAATTTATTTCGTAGGCTGATTACATCAGTTAAAAGTGCACTATCAAAGTGCAATCCAACTAAGAGATAAGAATGCTCATTCTCATCTCAAGAGTGCTAACTAAAGAAGAGTGCTTTCAAAATCACTAACCAGGTTTACCGAGAAGTAACCGGAGCGTTTAGAAAAACCAACCCTACCGCGTAAGAGAAAATTCGGTTGTTTTAGCAGACGTGTTAGATCACGGTTGCTCGGTTAGTAACCATAATACTACCTTCTCTGGGACTCAATTTAAATGTTTAAAATTATTTATTTTATCGTGCTCCATAATTTTGCATCTATGACCCTTCTTCGGTGATGTTTTATTTGCAACTACTCAGAAACTTAAAATGTCATACATAATAAAGTTTGCATACGTGAGTACTTGCAATAGCTTCACACTCCGNGTATATTATTCTTTTTCTACACTTCAAGACCTTTAAATTGATGTATAATATGCCATGGTTACTAAATTTTTGTTTTTAGTCATCCGCCATATTGGCCGCTATCTTGAAAATATTACGTGTGTTATTTATTAGTTGCATATTCTTTTTCTACACTTCAAGAACTTTACATTGGTGTATAATATGCCATGGTAACTAAAAACTTTTTTTAGTCACCCGCCATATTGGAAGGGCCGCCATCTTGGAAATATTAGGTGTAAAAACTCCAAAATTTTTCCAGTTGTCTAAAATGCCGAGATGTACCTGTGTGCCAAATTTCATGTTTCTAGCTATAGTAGTTTATGAGTTGAAACACGCCAAAGACGGAGAGACGGACTGACAGACAGACAGAGCCGTTATATAAGGTTTCTTTTTTACTTTGTATAGATAAAATGCATTTTTGACGAGATATTTAGGGGGTTTTCATACCTTTGTGCCACCTTGTATACATATGGCCACCATCTTTTTTTTAATCTATTTATCAAAAGTTACTAATTTCATAAAAGGAAGCTAACTTCTAAATTTCAATGTTCTAGTACAAATGGTTCGGAAGATATCGTTTTGTCGAATTTTGTATATAAATGGCCGCCACCTTGAATCAAGACAACGGATTTAAAATATTTCTTAGCGAGCACCTAGGAGGTAATAGGAACACGCATACACAATTTCATGGTCATCGGTCCTGTGGTTTCGGAGATATCGTGATGTGTCAGTGAGTGAGTGAGTGAGTCAGTGGTATTTGGATTTTATATACATAGATATAAAAATGTATATAGATATAGATATTGATATTATCTGTAAGACAATTTTTCTGCCGCCAGTAGGGAAAATATTGTACGCAACAAGGCTGCATAGGAAACATTTCTGCCTCATTGATATATTGCCTGCCTCGGCAGTTAATTTTCATAGCCCGACCTCGCCAGTCAGGCCAGTGAGTTAATCATTTGACAGAAAAATTCCATTATGCTGCCTAAATAGAGTTACATAAACAACTATTAATACAGAATTTGCTCAAGTTAATCTTATTTTTATCTTATTAATTTTATTTAGCATATAAAAAAAAAAAAAAAAAATCATTGAGAAATAATTTAAGGCGGGTCTAATAATTTGGGGACAAGAAATTGAATCAGGGTTATAAAGGATAGGCGAGTGGAAGAAGAAGGGTGGAATAGTGAAAGGCCAATTGATTGGAACCCAAGGTTGTGCAAATGACGAATGGATTCTAGTCTATGGACGGAGTAGCCCTTTCTTCCTCTCCTGCATTTTAAGGAGGGTTCGATTTCTGCCAAGCTGTTTTCTTTTCACTTGATATCTGAAGGTTTCATAAAAGCTGATCTAAGAAAGAGGAAAAACCATATTTTTTGACATTATAAGCTGAACAACAAATTTCAAAAGAATCTAAAATAGTCTGACAATTTGTATGGCACATAGCTTCCTCGCGTCCTACTTCATATACTTTGATCATCCATTATCCATTTATGCTTTTACAATCTATTTTTGTCAAATTTATTTTATTTTCCCCTCGACTATTTATAAACCAGTCAAAAGATTTTTTATCTGAATTAAAGTACCAATTTATTTTAAATCAAATTATAATCATTATTAACACTGGGAGACACAGACAGAGAAAAATAGACTCCAGCGCCGGGATTTGAACCACGGGCCTCTGTATTTCCAGTACAGTGCTCTTACCAACTAAGCTACGCGGGAGAATGATTCTTCTCTGCCGTAACCGATAACTATATGTAGATTAAAGTAACGGAAGTTAATTTAAATTTAATTAAAAAAACGGAAAGTTTAAATTAATTTAAACTTTGGTTAACTGTAGTATGAAAACTACCAAAAGAAACTTAAAGATTGAATTTTGAATTAATTGTACTAGGTACAGGTACTAATTGAGTACTTTATAATCATAAGCGTTAATTCTCGGTTTAGTTCTAATTTCATATATTGACTTGCTAAATGTGTATGGATATTGAAAGCTTGGAGTTGGGGAATAGTTATCGGTTACGGCAGAGAAGAATCATTCTCCCGCGTAGTTTAGTTGGTAAGAGCACTGTACTGGAAATACAGAGGCCCGTGGTTCAAATCCCGGCGCTGGAGTCTATTTTTCTCTGTCTGTCTCCCAGTGTTAATAATGATAACATAATAAGTTTAAATTAATTTAAACTTTCCGTAGTATGAAAACTACCAAAAAAAAACTTAAAGATTGGAGCACCAATTTAGTAAAATTTAAAGGATGCATACAGTTGATATTAATCTGAAGCTATCCTCGGGCTACTTTCGACAAACCGACCAAATTTGATAAAAATCAGGTAAGTACTTTTGAAGATATAGCTGTAACTACTCTAGGTACGTAAATAGCTAATAGCTATTTACGTACCTAGAGCAGTAATAAGGGCGTTATTACAGGCCGAGGACGAAGTTTGAAAGCACGACGCCTGTCATGTCGCTTACTGCTCGTGGTGCATACACTATTTTATCGCCCACCGCATCTAAACTAATTACTAAACACGCAAACTATTTTGCCGTAATCTTCAAAACAATAAATGCATATTAATGTTACATCAGTACCAAAACTAATCCCAGTTATAAAAATATTGATTGTTACTAATCGAACAGCTAGCGCTTCTTGCGCGTCGCGACCAGGAAACGGCCACTTCTCGAACTAGCGGCGGCCCTGTAAAGATAAAGCATGCATTTTTACAGGCCCCAGGGCTGTAAAATGGAACTTTACCGGCCGCTCAGGATGGGATTGGCGATAAATTCATTTTGTGCGCATGTGAAAGAGAAGAAAATGGGTTAAACTGACGGTTGAAACTTATAAGGGACTAGCAATGAGCAAATTATGACCTTCCATCCAAATTTTATTAACAGCATAAAAAAGAGGTTATAGGACGTTACATATAGTATCCAGGCTGAGGATGGTGGTCCACTTCAATAGATTGAAAGCCAAACGAAAATGTCCCTTCATCCAGATATTGATTTAAAAAGAATCTGATTTTGCTGAATATCGCAAAAATAAATGTAAAAATTCACCTGGTGAACCATTTATATGTTAAATAATTCATGAGAACAACTGTAGGGGTTTAAGGTGTTGTTATTTTTTGTACCTATACGTTAGGGAATTTATTATTGAACATACAAACTTATTCTATAGTAATTAAGTTTTATCAGTGTTACCAAATTGTACATAAAAGCGGGGAGGAAAAATATTTTAGTGAATGCTTTTAATTACCTCAGCATGGCTTCTATGAGTGTATTTATTTTTTCTTTTTTAAACTTTTTTTTTTTTATAATATTTAATAAATTAATATCATAAATATTTAAATTGTTTTCCCTAAACTCTACCTGCAACTAGTAATACATAAAATCATGTACAGTACTCGTATGTACAGGACAATCTTTATGAGTTTGATAGACCAATTTTTTAACAAACAGATTTCATTTTACGCATGTTTTACTATCTTAAAACTATAAAGAGCTATTTTCCCTATAGTCCAAGAGATAGCGTGCAAAAAAGTGTCTGACAAACATCAAGCTAGAATTTTGTGCACAAGTTCATCTTTCAGCGCTTTTTAATAATATGTGGACGAACTTGGCCGACCACATATTCTTAAAAGGCACTAAAAGATTAACTTGTACACAAAATTCTAGCGTGTTGTTAGTCAGACACTTTTTTGCACGCTATCTCATGGACTAATACATTATTAAAATGTAGCTGTAAACAGTTCTTGTGTAAACAAGTTCATATCAGGTAACATTAAAACATTATGTTTTTGGCGTAAACCCTAACTTTTGTAGATATATTTTATATAAAAGCCTTAGATAGACGCCAGAAAATAGACTTCTAAGGGTCAGTTTTTTTTTAAAAAAGTTCAACCTGTACTGTCCCGCAATAACATAACAGATTTCACTTGAGTTTTACTTTTTTTTTTAACTTCACTTGTCTCCGACTCTTGTAACCTAAATTTGGCCACTTCCTTACTACTTATTATGCTGAAACTTGCACAGATTATGAATTTTTGATGGCAATATAATAATCAGTCCTTAATTAATTAATTAATCAATTCTAACCATTTTGATTAGAACTACTGTGTTGGAAAATCACACATTTGATCAAGTAAGCAGGAGCTGTGTGCATAATTTTCTTGTTTTAACTGAACACTGTTTAAAACAGGTAACATTAAAATTAATATTGTCGAGGCAAATAATTTAATTGAATAAAATAATTTAATTTAATTTACCGCTGCTACTGAAATTATTGATTAAAAAAGACCGAACAACAATTGAGTATAAAAGGAAACTTTTAGTTAGAAGCTAGAATTTTGTGCACAAGTTCATCTTTCAGCGCTTTTTAATAATATGTGGACGAACTTGGCCGACCACATATTCTTAAAAGGCACTAAAAGATTAACTTGTACACAAAATTCTAGCGTGATGTTAGTCAGACACTTTTTTGCACGCTATCTCATGGACTAATACATTATTAAAATGTAGCTGTAAACAGTTCTTGTGTAAACAAGTTCATATCAGGTAACATTAAAACATTATGTTTTTGGCGTAAACCCTAACTTTTGTAGATATATTTTGTATAAAAGCCTTAGATAGACGCCAGAAAATAGACTTCTAAGGGTCAGTTTTTTTAAAAAAGTTCAACCTGTACTGTCCCGCAATAACATAACAGATTTCACTTGAGTTTTACTTTTTTTTTTAACTTCACTTGTCTCCGACTCTTGTAACCTAAATTTGGCCACTTCCTTACTACTTATTATGCTGAAACTTGCACAGATTATGAATTTTTGATGGCAATATAATAATCAGTCCTTAATTAATTAATTAATCAATTCTAACCATTTTGATTAGAACTACTGTGTTGGAAAATCACACATTTGATCAAGTAAGCAGGAGCTGTGTGCATAATTTTCTTGTTTTAACTGAACACTGTTTAAAACAGGTAACATTAAAATTAATATTGTCGAGGCAAATAATTTAATTGAATAAAATAATTTAATTTAATTTACCGCTGCTTCTGAAATTATTGATTAAAAAAGACCGAACAACAATTGAGTATAAAAGGAAACTTTTAGTTAGACAAAAAAAAAAAAAAAAAAAAAAAAAAAAAAAAAAAAAAAAAAAAAAAAAAAAAAAAAAAAAAAAAAAAAAAAAAAAAAAAAA
>KZ651442.1:66267-83410 GCA_001010745.2 Gerris buenoi | reverse complement strand
TAGCTAAAATATGCTTTTTACGTAAATTTCAAGTGCGTTGCGCGATCGGAAGATGTTAACCGATTTTGATTATTTTTCTTTTATTTTGTTTGTCTATGCTAAGGGCAACTTTTTATCACTATAGCAACTCGAAAAAAAATAAAAAGTGTTTTTCGAACCACCCTAATATTCAATGAATAAAATATAAAAAAATAAAACGAGTCCCACTTGCTTTATTCTATTTCAAGAAAAGAACTTTAGAATCTTCAACAGTCGAGCTTTGAGTCAATACTAACGAATAATAATAATTTCCCAATGGGCTAAGTTTCGGGAGAAAAAGAGGAGGTAACTTGGATATTGGATATACCCAGCGTAAGGATGCGTTAAAACCATGGCTAAGACATGAGACACCCTGCTTAAGGAGGGTGAAGTGGGCAAGCTTTTAACTAAAATCCTTAAAGATGCAACAGGAGAGGAAAAACACCACAGTTTTTACTGGGAAGTTACTAACGCCAATCAGCTTCTTATTGGCGTTTTAAGTTGAGGTTGAGAAGTATCAAAGACTGACAATCTTCCATGATACTCCATAGTCTGGGCTTGATAGCATCTCTGAATAAATAAATAAGCGATGAACATTTAGTCAGCGAAAAAGGAAGGTGACGAAAGAATAGTTATTGTAGAGTTGGAAATAGATATACAATGCTGATATTCTTTTAACAAGTATTTCGCTAACTATCTCTGAGAAAGATAAATCAAAATCCCTCTTGATTTTGGGTCTTCGTGTGTCTTTTTCAGCCAATACTAATAAATACATTAATGTAAAATTATGCTCATTTCATCCACTAATAGCGAACTTAAGAGGTCAACTTCAGCCTGTAATACATTACCTTGTAGTGTACATTAACATATTTTGTTATTTTAGGACCGGCAAGAATATCTGATGGACCGGTGGCAGGGAAAAACTGTATACTAAATATAAACATTTTAAAATACGCTCCTAAGTTAATAAAAGGAGCTAAAATAAAATAGATTTTTCCAAAAAAAAAAAAAAAAAAAAAATACAAGAAAGAGAGAGGAACAAACAGCGCTTTCTGAATCAAATTTTGTTTTAGATTTATGAAGCGAAATACATTATTTTCAATTTCATCTAAACAAGGGATGAAGGAATGATGTAGGGTCTGGTGATTTAATAAGACTGCACCAAACGCGTAAACACTCAGAGAAAAATCAAGACCTCCAGATACTTCTAACAAATTACCAACCATTTATACATAGCGCATTCATATCTAACATTTTACATTAAAAAAAGTAATTTTTCTACTTAATGTTTCAAGGAAAATTCTTTTATAAGAATGTTAATAGTTAAAATGACAATTCTTGCTTGAAGGAAAATCATTGAAAATTATAAGTTCAATTCAAAAAGGAATTCTAAATCTTCAGGGAAGTTAGTAAAGGTTCAAAATTGAATTCATTAAAATTATTAGAGGAAATACAGATAAGAATCACTCTAGCAACGCTAGTAATGGATGAAATTTGTCAAGAGAATGGTAGAAACAAAGATACCAATGATAGTGGAGTCAATGAAGCATCTCATTTTGAACAAAGCAAATCTTTAGGGGAGTAAAAAAAAGTCTATAATTTTTCCTCCGAGTTCATTGGAATAATTTTGTCCATTAGTTTAAAAGTTGATATTTATTTAGTAACTTATTAATTATTAAAGTAAGTTATGTAATATGTTTTTGAAACTGTTATTTTAAATTATTTGCTGTTAGGAATAAATTAGTAATTAATTCGGTGATTGGAATTAATTTGGAGTCTAAATCGAAACAGTATTAAAGGGTTTTTCTTAAACATTTAGAAAGCTTCGTTCTCTAAATTTAACTGAAATCCTCAGGAGTTCTTAATAAAACCTGTGCTTAAGGAAGTTAGAAAGTGGCTTAACCAGTTAATCCCATGCTTAAGCATTTACAAGCTAGCTTGACTGTGACATTGCCTGCTAAAAGTAAGACTTCCTTCTTCCTAACTTGACTAAGTCAAAACAGAAATTACTTTGGTTGCAAACTTTGCACAACCATTACTTATATTTCAACTTTCCAGTAGAACGTCTAAGTCTAAAGTATTAATTTAAAAAGTACATGATAATAATAATAATAATAATATNCAAAAATAATAAATCTGTAAAAAAGTTAAATAGAGAAATCTTCTAAGATTATCTCTAACTCAATGATTCTTCTGATAAATTAATATTTAGCAAGAAAAAATTAACTTTCGTTATCTAAACAAAAGTTAATCCCTTAGCAAAAAAAGTTTCTCAAACCTTAATAAAATTCTTGTAGAAAATTATCAAAATTTTAAAATCTAGACAAAGGGTTCCATCATTTTTTAACAAAATAGTGAGACAAAAACAACTGAAATGATAACAGAAGTAATTTTATATAATAATAAAAGAGAAAAATCACATTTTATGAAGTATTTTTACAAATCTAGTTAGGAAAAAAGAGTAAAAATAATACGCAGTTACTAAACACTTTATAGATGTCCCTGTTAACTTTTTTACATGTTTTGTTTGTTCCAACAAAAGTACAGGAGAATAATAAATGGTGATTCATTTAGAGGCACTGTTTTCAAAACAGCACCTAGTAGTTTTCAAAAACATTTCAACAGGAATTTGGTGAATTACAGAGTATTTGGTTCCTGATATTGAAGCCCATGATCTCAACGACATTTGATTCCAGCAAGATGGTACCAAAAGTCACACAGCTCATGAAACATAGACTTTATTGCAAGAAACATTTGGTGAGCAGATAATATCACTCATTGGAACCGTCAAGTCAAATGGCCGGCTATGTAAAGTCTAAAGTTTACCAAGATAAGGCGGCAACAATCGAGAAGATGTAAGCCATTAAAACACTCACTTAATTCACCAAATTCCAGTTGAAATGCTGGAACGCGTGGAGGAAAATTGGACCCACAGAATGGACCAAGTTAGGTGCAGTCGTTCAGTTACTTCAAAACATTCATACTATGTCATAATCGTTTCTAACAGGATATAGAAGTATTAGTCACTCACTGTGCTATATGATGATTGAGTAGGCTGTATCGCAATAATAATAAAAAATGCTCAGTTTGTAAATTGATATTTTTTAAAATAGATGTTCTGATCCGGCCGGCATTTGAGGAAGGACAATCCAGCTGTGGGTGGAGGGTTGACCATGGATCCTTCAGATTAGAGTCTAACAATGCCATAGGTCTTAAATCAATTGCAGTTGGCTAGTTTTGCACGACGTCAGTCGTATTTCACTGTAGGAATACCACACAACATTGCGACTGTCAGGGATCGTATAACCAACATTGAAATTGTGTCTCATGCACTTTTCTTCCCGAGAATCGTTTTTCCTGGAATCATTTAAAAGACTGTCGCACGTGAGAAACAGGCCTTGAGTATTGAGTCGTCAACAAAAAGGCAAGCGTAAAACCAAGTATATTCAAATTAAACATTAGAGCAAAATTTTAAGCTACTTAACTACTTAAATCGAAAATTATACTAACACAAAAAAAGTTTAATTTTAAGACAAACGAGTTAAACCAAACAAATAATCAGAGTATATAAGTGACTAAATATTGGAATAACACAAATCAAGAGTGTGGAATAACATTTCCAAGAGTGAGCAGTTTAATATCATAGTTTTTATATTTAAATTAATTTCTTAAAGAAAAAAGAATATTAGTATGATGTACACGTAATTGATGTTGGAACGAAAAAAATAATGAGTTAAATTTTAAGAAGATGAATCAATATGATGAAGGATGACACAGTTTCAGAAATAATTGCGAAACAAAACAAAAGTCTAACATATAATATTCTATCTACAATTATGAATTTTATGTCCAATGATACATATATATGAGATTTTCACATTTAAAATTAAGTCAGGATGAGATAGGTACATTTAAAGGGGTACAGAGGAAAGTGTACATCGAGGGATGGGGGAGGTCACCCAGTGACGAAGTTAGAAGTAGACTCGAGGTCCTGGTACTTCTGACGGGTGTCACGGAGTTAAAGCGGGCTAAGTCCTCTGTAGGTGAATGCGAGGCCGAGCTCTGCGCTACGTGACGTGGTTGCTGAGGGTGGACAACGCCACCGTTTCGGTCAGTTGACGGCGGTCAGTATGCGCCCAGGTGACGCGACGTTGACGACCGGACGGGCTCTCCGGACCCACGCCCCGACCCTCGCCCGGCCAGCAGCAACGGATCCCGCGTCGAAACTCCCTCCGGAATTTACCTGCCATCACACAACAAGTCTCACTTTAGCCATATTTCAGGATTAACTCATCAAAAATATAAACAAATGGGTTTCAAAGAGACGGTAAACATTACATATTAATAAACATTTTGTTTCTCGTTAAAAAAATAAGTAAATCAGGTGATTTCTACCGTCTGTCCATGAGTGGAAGGAATGAAACCAAGGGTACGGTTGTCAAAATCATTATTTTAACAGAAAAACGACTATGTAAGTGAGGCTAATACTGTGATGGCAGGGGTAAGGGGCAAGGAGTACCTACCATTCGTGGACAGACAACGCACTACTAAATCCAAGGCAAGCACCATTCTCAAACTTGAAAAACCCAATAAATAACTCCAAAAATATCACTTCAAAATGGTCAAAAATATAAGTATACAACAGTGCACTTTTAATTATTTTTATGCTGTAACAATGTATAATAGCAGTGACAGTAGAAAGTAAGCAGAAAGTATGTTTAATTTAACTTAATTTTTTCATTGGTTTTAATGAGTAGTAGGCATCTAATTATTATATTTTTAATTATGTATAAATTAGATAGTTATTATATCATATTTAGTTTACGAAAAACGTAACGTACCATTTATATCGTCATGATGACTTGATCTTGAGTTCTCTTCATATGATTTATCTAATAGTACTTCTTGAGATTGTAACTTTTTGTATTTTTTACTACGTTTTTATTAACTTGCTTTCTTCTTTGTATGTCCAGTACCAATCTTGCAATCGATTTTTAACTAGCGTCCCGAGTAGCTAGGCATTTGGAACTTTTAGAATAGCTCAGAACACGATGACAATGTATTATTTTAATACTTTCAGCCATCTTTCAGCAGAATTTAATTCGTTTTCAGCAAAATTTGCTACATGGAAAGTCAGTTCGGAAAAAATCCGCAAGTTTTTTTTTTTATTTGTTTTGACATTACCCATATTTACGATCTTCATTTTGACAGATTATATGATCAAATTTATGATTTTGTATTTAGTCAACAGAAAATTTAAAAACGTACTACATAAAAAGTTTTTTTATCTTGTAATTATTCACAATATAAATGACTTCGACTAAATAACTATTAAGACAAAGGGATGTATAGTCCAATGTCTTAGAGACAAAGGAATATCACACTTCTGTTTTTATAAGGGGACTAACAGTCTAAAGAAGAACATTCTGTCCACCTTGTTTAAATTGTTACTCCACTCAGTTTTTCTTATAAGGGAAGTAACAATCTAAAGAAGTGCCTATCTAACTTTTAAACGATAAAACAGCACGATGAAATGTTTTTATCGTGTTTTTACTTACAGAGGTAAGATAGTTTATTGGCAGTAAGTCTGATTGTAATGGTTCTTCAACTAATGCAGATGAGTTTCTTAAATTAATTAATAAAACTACCAAAACTTAATATTAATAACTTGTAATGGTATACACAATACACCATCGGAAATACACAAATCTGTGAGTTTTAGGGTTAAAGTAGTTCGGGAAGAAAGTTAAACATTTATTTCAAAACTTGTACTTCAATAACAAGTGATGTTAAGTAATGGCGTGCGAAAAATATATTTTACTGCAATACCAATACATCTAAAAAATTAATACTTTTAAAGCTAAATTCACAGAGATGAATGATCACAGCTACCTGGTAACATTACAGAAAATTAATTATTTTTTATTTTATTTATTTTTTTTTAATAAATAAATTTCCGTGAAAATTGAAGATATGTTATACGCTGGAGACTTCAACATAAATATATGTTGCGTTTCGTGAGGAGAATAGTATCTATACGTAGTTAACAAAAGAGACACGAGATTCCTTTCACTATTAACAAGAAAGTTAATAGTGAAAGTTAGTCATGTTAGACATAGTATACGTAACAATAACACGTAATACATAATAATTGAATAAATGTATGTATGAACAAGGACACAGCAAGGTTTAAGGATTTCGAAGAAGTAGTAAAGCTGTATAATAGATATCTTAAGAAGGTGCTGTATCCAGGTCACGAATTCTATAATATACCTCAGGGATGTCAAGCGTGTATTTAACCCTAGCTTTGGCTGTAGCACGTAGTCTAAGCAAGATGGAATACACAACTATTCGGGGAATACCTAAAATACCAATGGAAAGAAATAACATTACCACTGTTATAGAATGTGCTCTCCAAAGACAATACCATACCGTTCCTTATTCTGCTAAGAAGTGTGCCAATTAGGGTGGCACATAGCTTCCTCACGTCCTATTATTGGACGAATGGTCGGTCACATGAGATTTAGAAATTTTTCGAGTTGGGTTATACATTGTTTGGTACTTTTTTACTGAAGCACCCCTCTAAATCCCTTTGTTTTAGTAGTTAATCAGACAAAGGAACATATACAGGGCAGTATATATTTCATAGTCAAAATTATTATTAAGACAAAGGGATATTAAGTCCAATGCACCTTGGGACAAAGAAATATCACACTTGTGAACATAAATGTGATAATATCCCTTGAACTAATTAATTCGGAGACATGAAACATTTATTTCTTCAGAATGGTCATAAAGCTTTTATTACATGAGGCTATCTACAAAGCAAAAATTCATAAAGTACACACTTGCGTAAAAGTAGTAAGCATAAGCATGAAATAATATGTACAAACGTACTCCTATGTTCGAATAACTTAGCTACTTCGCAGTGGGGTTGTTTTTAGTATGTAAAAGTTTTTTTTTAATACTACATAGATTAGATCGATAATCAGCAGTACCTGTCATCAGGAGTCTATTAAAGTAAAAGCAACAATAACATCATGGCCTCTTCTCTAATGACTACTGATAATAATGATCATATCGAATTGCATTGGATATCATTAGCTTCTCTCAGTGTAAGGCGGCTTTCACACTGCGTGCGAGACCGTTAGCTAAGCGTTTTCGGCGACCGAAAACGCTTAACTAACAAATGCGCCCGAGTCGGCTCGGTCTCGCTCAGTCTCGCTCGGCCCGGTCTCACTCAGCGTTTAATGTGAATAGCCCCATGCTATTACATGTATTTGCTTCTCAAGCGGAATCGGCATCGCTCGGCCTCGCACGCAGTGTGAAAGCCGCCTAAAAGTAACAGTATCATCATTAACTTTTCTAATGACTACTAATGGTATTCAAAATGTTCAGAGTCTATAAGTTATATGGCTGATTCATACTAGATGCTGGGGCCGAGCCTAGCGCTCTCTGTACAGCGTAATGCGAATGCACATTTTGAAACCGTATTAACCATACCGATCCCACCTACAGTCTATAAGATTAGAGTTGGCACAATCAAAAGGCGGGAAAATTTTTAGGGAAACGATTTTATTGGTCCCCCATGTTGAATGCAACTTCAGAAAAACAATGCTCTACTCTACCCCTGTTCCACAAAAAAAATATAACATGGCAACACCGATTTTCCCTTTTTATAACCCCAAAACTACCTCCACATTTGTTGTTTCCCGCCTTCGATTGTGCCAACTCTAATCTTATAGACTGTAGTGCGAATTATTATGTTAAACCTACTAGAAAAAAATCCCACTATGCCAATAGGTGTAGCGTGAATGACTTTTGCTAAAATCCTAATAGAAAATTCCTTCCCTTACTAATAATTCAGAGTAGAGTAGAATGATTATTTTTAAATACCTCACCATGCCAATTTGAAGTAGTGCAAATGATTGACACCTCAATAGAAAATACCTCACCATGCCAATTTGACGTAGTGCAAATGATTGACACCTCAATAGAAAATACCTCACCATGCCAATTTGACGTAGTGCAAATGATTGACACCTCAATAGAAAATACCTCACCATGCCAATTCGACGTAGTGCAAATGATTGACACCTCAATAGAAAATACCTCACCATGCCAATTTGACGTAGTGCAAATCACTCTTTTAAATCCCAATGAAACTCATAACCGTGTTGGAACCGGTTTATTGTGAATTATCCTTTTTGATATAAAGTTTTAGCAACTTTATTCTCCTGGGCCTTTTCTAACTCTTTATTGGAAGAGTTCTCAGTAAAAATCAATAACCCAAAATATTTAGTCTTATGTTCTTAGAGTTTTATTTTCTGCTACGTGAATTTTGTGGTCTATCGTTTGATTCTACACGTATATAGATAATTAAACAACATATATTATTAAGTGAAACTAAAATAGAAGATAAGTATAAACAAATAGTGCAGTCCAGGAGATAAGCGTGAAAAATTTGCCTGACTAACATCAAGCAAGAGTTTTGTCTATAAGTTTATCTTTTGGTGCCTTTTATTAATATGGTCGGCTAGGTTCATCTCCGGCACATAGCTTGGCAATAGGCGTTTAAAATAAAAATAAAAGCGGTGGGGAGGGGCCATATCCCGCCTATTTAGGAGGAAAATGTGATTTTCAAGATCCTGGGTATAAAATTAGTAGATCAAAAATCAAATTGATTGATCACTTTGATTTGGAGTAATATTTGAATAACTAACATATCAAGTGACAAAATACCAGCATGCGAACTTAGTCGACCACATATTCTTCAGAGACACCAAAACATTAATTTATACCTATACAAAATTCTAGCTAGATGTTTGTCAAACACTTTTGCTCGCTATCTCGAGGACCAGTAGGTATCTGAAATAACATTTCAGATACCCGGGTTTATATTTTTTCATTTTTTTTTATTCTGTGTTTTGGACGACCACCAGACTTATTAATTAAGTAGGCAACTGTTTCTAGTGAAAAGAAAGCCCTGCAAATGTCGATTAGTATAAAAAGACGTTTGGTTATGGTCGTATATTTAAGAAGAGTTAATTAATTGGAAAATTAAAAATCCATTGTACATTTATAAAATAAGGCATCTAATTTATAAAAGAATAGTTGACTTGAGTCTTAATGGTGAATAAATTATCCTTGTTTGATTTTCAAATTAATAAATTACACGAAAATGCAAATATATATATATATATCATGAAGTCATATTAGGATTTTGGGTTTTTTGAGTGGTCCCAGGACTTTTAGGGTTAAAGATGCAAGATCGTATATTCCAAAGGCCTACAACACCCCTAAAGAGCGAGGGAAGGACTAGGATGGGTTGATTCTTTAGTACGAAATGTTCTTGTGGAGTTTATATCAGAAGGGACGAAGGGCTCTTGAACAAAGGTTGAATTTTAATGAAGTACATCACAGTCTTCGTTTAACAACACGGAGAATACTTGAGAAACATCCTCTTCACAATTTCCCTCACTCCAAACAATAGTAATTATCTTCCCGCTAAAATTATCTAGCCAAGAGAAATTCCCTCTTTTTTTTTTTTGTTTTACTGAAAATATTATAACAAGTAATCTAATGTTTTTTATGGACTCCGAAATTAAATTACTTTTAATATCTTAATTTATCTTTATCTTTACATCAAACCAATTATTAAAAGTCAATTTATTTATCTTGAAATGAGGGTACATTTTTAGTAATCATATATTAACGTTGTTGATTTTATCTTATAAAAGAAATAAGAAAGAAATTAAATTAACTAAAGTGAGTTATTTGAGTTAGGATAAGATAATTTTAAGATTATAATTATAACAACTTTATTGTTCTAATTAGTTTCTATTTAAGATATTGGTTGTGGGCCAAATATATTTAAGGCACAGATTTAATATATTATCAAAAGTGATATACAAGATGACCTGAAGTTATCCAGCAAAACTTCATGGTTAGTTTCTATGGTCAAACTGAAACAAAAAATGACGAGCAAGCATATGCCCATTTCTCAATACTTCTCGAGATATCGATTTATTTATTTATTTTAAGTGTTTCACGAAAATTTTCAAAAAAACGCAAAACTTCTCAAAAACTAAATGAGATAAAAAAAATTAGGATAAGGAACAATCTTAAAGAGCATAAATAAACCTTTCAGAGTCACTTATTTATTTCCAAATTATCAGCTGCTATGCATATTTTAAGTCCTGTTTCATTTAAAAAATTGGATTTTATTAATAATCGAGGAAAAAAGGTATTTCGAGGTATTCCTGAGACTTCTACTCTTAATTGAGGGATGCTAGAAGTGTGGCGATTTCAGGAAAAACTTTTGCTTTTCATAAGCTTTCAAATGGTATAATTAAAGTTTAAGATCAACAGACTAGTTTTTGAATGATGTTGGATTGAATGAGACGTGATTTTTTTGGTCAGGATCACAACCAATTCTTATAAAAAAAAATGCAAAAAAGGTTTCCCAGAACGAAACCACAACACTTCAGGTTTCTTATAGGAAATTTGACGCTGAACAAAAAAGTTCCTAAAAACATAGTTCCGAAAAAGCTTTGTTTTCGAGATATTCACAACAAACATTTAAAAAAACATATTTTTGGACGTTTTTCATTAAAATTCTTAAATAATACACTTCTTATCATAAAACACCTTGCAACAAAAAATTTCTTTCAAATGTGGTCCAAATTTTACTTGTATTCGAGTAATTAGCATTTATTCCCCCATTAATTTCAAAATGACGCTTAATCATTTAAAAAGTAAAGGCGATAGAAAGACAGTTTGCGTTACTGAAAAGTTCATTAAATTTCCATTTAGAATGAATTATTCTTATTCGGATTCAAAGCAATTGTTTTTACAATATGCTTAAATGAAGGATTTTTTTAATAGAGAGAAAGAAGATATCACAGTGCTCTTAGAGAAACAGGTTCATTCAGAAGTATTAGGGATCATGAGCCATTTCATGAACCCAATGTGGTTGATGTCATTCAATTTTAATGAAAAACGTCCAAGTATTTTTTTAAAATGTTTATTGCGAATATCTCGAAAAAGAATCTATTTCGGAACCATGTATATGTTTATAGGAACTTTTTTGTTCAGCTTAAGAAAGCACTAAAAGGTATATTTTAAAACAACCTTATAGTTTTACTTTTTTTTTTGTATAGCGTCACCCACAATACAAAAGCAAAAGCAGTTTTTGCTTCCGGTAACAGAAACTTGGATATAGGTTACAGGACTTGGATCGTTCTGAAGAACGAAAATTGTAGTATCCCCCAATTCAAACATTTCAAGACAGTTATCCGTTTTACACATCAGGGAACATTTTTTGTTTCGTGTCTGCCTTTGGGTCTGTCTGTCACTCACTATTTGCAAACCTACACATCCTAAATACCACCTGTCCAATCTTAATGAAATTGGGGTAGTAGGCCATAATTAGCCCATTGTTGCACCCATATAAGTTTCAAATTTTTGGGCTAATGTGTTTCTCTCCGACATACGCACAATCATACATTTATTTACAACTAATAATTCTAGTAAACAGTCATATTAAACTAAAATAAATGTTTGCTCATAAATGAAAATTTTCTCTGCAGTATTGTGACTAATAAATTTACAAGGTTTTCAATCCTTGGGCGATTGATGTAAAAAAACTAAAAATGGTTTAAGCTAATTATCATTATAGTAATTTGGACGAGAAGGACAGCTTTTAAAATAAAATTCGTCAGAGCTTTTCCTTTCCAGTACTTAAAAGTTAGTTTAATTCAGGTAGGGTTCGGTTGGAAACATTCCAAAGACAAGAAGCTTAATTAGGGTCAACCTAGGGCCCCAATTAAAACCACCTTATAATGGAAAAGAGGTTTTTAGCTTTTCCAGAACAATCAAAACAAACTTCAAGTAGTCACTTTATAGCTTCAACAACTTTCCATTTTATTACAGAGGAAGTTAAGAGAATAGGCAAATGAAAAAGTTTTTTTCAAGGCAAGTTTTAATTTAAAGGATATATGCAATATGCATTCCAATCACCCCTAATGCGATACGACTATTTTTATTCTTTTAAGATTTTATTTTCTTCGTGAATTTTCAACAATCTTATTAACACGATTGGTTATAGTTGTTAATATCTAAGAATGTCTATTATTTAAATTATTTTTTAATTCAGATTGTTCCCGGATAAATGTATTTAGTGGACCAGCTGATTTTTGGACCATTTGCAAAATTGGAAAATGTATTAGGAGAAAACTTATGAAGAAGTATCCATAATTGGTGAATTTTTAATAGACAAAACAATTTTCTAAATAGATTATTTTTTTAAATATGCAACTTTCAATTTCGTTCAAATAGTGGGATGAGCGTTAAGTTTAAATGATATAGGGTTTAAATAAAACCATTTAAAAATTTAATGAAAATTGCCTTTAAAATAACTAGAATTCCAACTTTTTAAGTAACAGCTTTTAAAACTTCAACATCCCAAAGCCCATATACCACGACACAGACCGTATATGTTGCGGTATACCTGACTGTCATAATTGTGCAGTTATGTTATAATTTTTTCTCCTTCAAGACATCCTAGGACATGTCAATTGCACCGGGAGGCGGTGATCCGACAGCGTGGTACACAGAACCAACTACAAGCTTTTTAATATACGCTATTGGAGCTGGAATTACCGTGGCTGCTGGCACCAGACTTGGCCTCCAATGGATCCTCGTTAAAGGATTTAAAGTATGTACTCATTCCGATTACGGGGCCTCGGATGAGTCCCGTTTTATCATTATTTTTGTCACTACTTAAGCACAAGCTTTACAAGCAAGGTTACCGGTGCAGATTTACCTGGCAGGATTATCACAACGTGTATGGTCGGTTTAAGTCAGCAACCTCTAAATAAAAAAGAACTTGCTGTGATAGATTCAGGTGATCAATTTAAATCAAGTTAAATTGTGTTTCAAAGTATAGTAGATCCTACTTTTCTAATCACTATTATTTCAACGTAAACATTAAGTCCGCTTAACTCTCTTCAATAAAAGTTATAATCTGGGTCCTTATCATTTGTAAATTTAGGCTTCAAGTCGTATAGGAAATTGCACTAGATGTATCACAGGGTTTATCTCGTAATGGAAGTTAGAAAGTCGGGGGAAGGAACAAGATAAAGAGATTTGTTAGCGGCTTCTCGTTTGACATCTGACATTTAAACAAAGACCGCTGATAAATTTCCAACGAATCCTTCTCCATCTTGACTTTCAATTCGTTTGTGTCCCATTCCAATCAGGTGAAAAGATAAACACATTGAACATAGTTAAAAACTTTTTTCTTTAAATGAACATTGTTTTTCTTTTCAATAGATATACTCATACTATAATGAAACAGACTAATTTGATTGTAGGTATGTCCTCAATAAAGCTGATTCAAATAAAAGGCACACTAAGTTAGCGCTAGAAGGAAAGCTAATGTAAAAGATTGCCAACTACAATAAAAATAAGATTTTTATTCTCACTGAATTGAATAAAACTCAAAGAGAAGATTTGATCCGGTTTCGGTAACTTTACTTGGTTATCTTATATATTATCAGGTTCGGTCACTTTGATCGGCCGTTATCAGTTTTTCTCTCTGTTCAGAGAAGACATAGATACAAAACTCTAAAAAAAAAAAAAAAAAAAAAAACGGTCGAAAGCACATTCTCACTGTGCAAGACAAAGATAGAAATACTTAACACCTCAGAGAAGTATTTCTTTTGCGACATATAGCAATATATCTTTTGCCCCAGTATTTGCTTATTTTTAAAGCAAATATTTTTTTCTTTGGCTTTGGTAAAGTTTATGAGTACAGATAAAGTCAAAACGGATATATTTGATTTTATTTTATTTGAGCCAACGATTTTTTTATTATTATAGCTAGGGGGCTCCACCCCCTACTCGCTTCGCTCGTTACCCCCCGTGGTAGCGGCCGCTGCGCGACCGTATGAGAAGGGAAAAAGGATAGTGGCTAAGGTAGTAGGGGAAGGCGCAACTACTATCTACTTTCCTTTTCTCACTGACAATCTAATATACCTACTCTCAAGTTCTGCCTTACAGGCTTTCCTCTTCTCGGACGAATATATATCACCCTCACTCTGTCTACACAGTTGGTATTATGTCACTCTCAAACTCCCACTTTTCTCCCCCGGACTCATTCCTCTTCTAGAGGAGTATCTCCTAAAGCACTCTACACTCAGTTAAGTATGTCACTCTCACTGAACTTGTTTGTTTACAAAACTTTTTTAATAATATTGATAGATAGTCCAGTCAATCTGTCGTTAAATAGAGGGTTAGCTTGCAAAAGGTCGGGTACGAATTTATATTGTACTTATAAAAATAGTCTGCCAATTTATGTGGCCTATAGGTTCCTCAAGTCATATGATTGGACGAATGGTAAAATGAGATTCACATCTGCTTCGTTTCCCAGTAGAGACACAGTTATTTTTAAGCAATATTAAATTTTTCACAGACGAGACGTTATAAATTAATAAAATAATAATCGGTGAGCTGTATTGAGAAACCCGTCCAGATTTCTTCATAATCGGAAGTGCTTTTAAAGATATACACTTCTTAATCTTAATAAAAACACCACGTGCAAATCAAGAATCACTTCTTGATTCCTTTACATGCTGTTTTTATTAACAATTATGGTCCCAGAAAGATTAACATAATATGGGATCAATAATAGGGCTAATTATAACCTATAATATCAAAATTTTAGTGAAATTGGACAACCTTTTTCTTAAGATATAGTGATTCACAAATAGGTAGAACGACAGGCAGACACAAGACCAAAACTTTTCTCTGATGTCCGAAACGGATTTCTTACCACGAATTTCCAAAATTGGAGACAAAACCACTTTTAGTTCTTAAGAAATATCATAATTTTGCGCGCTACCTTCAGTAAGCTCAGAAAAAATATACATATTAAAAAAAAATCCCGTCTAGTACTTGCTAGGAAACTACTAAAAGGGTTTCTACCGTCATACAAATTCATATTTTCTTTTATTTTTATTCCATTGCTTTTATTTTTTTCTTACTAAAAAATAAAAAATGAAAAAAAGTTGAACTTTGGATGAGCTAAGTGTGTATATTATCCTTTAACATTTTAGGTAAGTACTTATTTGGTTCTTTTGGGGGTGAAGTGGCCGCCATTTTGGAAACACGATATATATTTGCGATCTATCTACTTTTTACTATCATTAAAATGATACCATACACAAAAATTACAAAAAATTGGCCGCCATTTTGGAAACACGATATATATTTACGATCTGCATTTTAATACTCTACACAAGAATTACAAAAAATATAAAATTGCGATTAGTTCGCAATTGCACTCTGATCGAAAAAATTTCGAATTGTGAAGTTTGCAACATTTTTCCTGTTTTTGGGCAAAAATGTTTTACTAGAATACCAAAATTCAAATATCTTTTTACAAACTATCCACATTTTATAAAAATTAGATGAGTACTTTTGAAGATATAGGGGTAAATAAATGTATGTTTGCGGACAGATTGAAGGAAAACTAATGTGCGCAGAAAATGGAAGATTGAAACTTATACCAAAAAAAATATAACTTATACCAAAAATGGGCCAATTATGACATACCATACAAATTTTATTTAAAATTGGACGAGTTGTTTTTAAAATATGTTGGTTCGCAAAATTGAGCGATACACCGATAGACATACACGGACCAAAAAATGTTCCCTGATGTTTGAAACTAATTTCTATCTTGGATATTTTTAAATCGGAGTCATAAAATATTCTTGTTCTTTAGAACGATCGCATAGATTCCGATATCTTCGGTAAGCTCGGAAGCAATAACCTAAACCTATATTTAGTATTAGGTTTTACTCAAATGTGTTTTTAACCTAAGTTTGAAAATACCACCTTGGTTGTGGTTGTAGCAATTTCTTAAACTTCAACCGAAATTATAGGAGTTCTAAACAGAGAACTTTAAAGGTTACTTTTGCTTCAATAAAAACCTCTATTTTGACTTCAACTCAAGAAGGAAAATGAAGAGGCAAGTAAAATGAATAAAAAATCTTAGGGTTTGGATTTTAAAGTCAGGTTTTGCAGTACAAAGGGTTTCCATTGACCTGGAATTTAACAAAAACAACCCTTTACTTAGGCTCCCTTTTCTATTGTTGAATATTATATGAATGTCTTGAACCCTTCTAAAATACAACCTTAAGTATCTATGAATAACATAAATATTTATGTTTCAATCCAGCTTAAAATGTAATTAGACTAATTTAGCTAAGTCCGAAAGGCTTAAATGCGTTTTCGCTGAATTAGTCTAAACATCAGTAACAAATTGTATCATTTCTGGTCTTATTTCTGGTCATGGTCAAGGATGAGGTCAACCTTCAAGAAAAAAATTGAATACAAGTACTTAAACAAATAAATAATGAAAAAAGAGACGGGAGAAGGGCTGAAATGACCTTGAAGGTCATATTCAAGGACGTGGTGTAGTCCGTGGTGAAAGCGGGTGTTGAAGGGAAACATTTGGTTATTTCATGTTAAGAATTGACATTTGACATAACTTGTTTTATATATATATATATATAACTTGCTGTATTGATTTTGTTTAAAAAATGTTTGAATATATGCAGTTCCACTCTCGCTATTAAACTCTCAACTTTCTTTAGGTTATGGAGCCCAGACACTATAAAAATATTAGTAATCCCTTAATTTCACAATCCGCAATACAAATTAGAGTTTCCCATTGGAGAAACAATTTTGACCTTGGAATGACCCTAAAGGTCATGCTCAATGTTAGATATCTGTCATTTTATTGTGACTTTAATATCAAAATTTGTTAGAAATGTTTTTTAAGTTGTCATTGTCTGTTTAAAATAGTTTTTTCTTGTTTAATTTAAAAAATCACAGGGAAGTACTTGCCCCAAGTACTTTTTAGGGTTTTGTAGATGAGTAAGCATACCCATTATGTAATTATGATTTCTGGTCTTCGATCTCAAGAGTCCGGGTTCGATTCCCCGGGGGGTCACAATGTTTTTTATCAGTAATAAACCAATAAGGAATGCAAACTTTAAAAAAGCAAATATATATTTGTGTCCTACTCTTCAGCAGCTTTCATTTGATACCCAAC
>KZ651442.1:49845-60499 GCA_001010745.2 Gerris buenoi | reverse complement strand
GATTAAGTCGAAAAACAAGAAAAAACTGAAAGGACTGGTAAACCCCCTGTCCTGGCAGAAGCTTAAGACAGGGTACGTGCACCGTTACACAGTGAATGACTTCTAATCCTCAAATGGTTTTGGTACCTAGATAATATATGACACGGCAACATTTCATGGAAGTCATGTGTGGGATTTCCACACCGGTACTTTTTTATGTAAAATTAAACATTTTACATTAGGTACAATAATTAACAGCCTTTATAAGATCCATAAGGGTATTTTAATTAAGTCTAATTTTGGCTGAACTAAGGAGATGACCGAGAATGGCTTGGTGGCACAATTTTGCTTGATTTTTAAAAACACCTAAAACGGATAATTCCGTTGAAATCTCGAAAAAAAAAATTTTTGGTGAAAACAATACTTTTCCTACTATTAGTAGTGAGGAAAAGTTATAAATAAAAATAAAGATTTAATATGTTATAAGGAATCTACTGAACAATAAAATAATGCAGACGATAAATAAATAAAAGTAAAAAACAAAAACGGGGGAATTTATTTGGGAATATAGGTAGAGAATGAACTCTCTCATATCACCAAGGATGGAAACATTGAGTAATCATGACTCCGCAACACCTACAGCATTGGAAATGTGGAGTATTTTTTACTCACCGTCCTTGAGAAGATTCGCCAGCGTTTTATGAGGGGACGTCCGATCTCCAAAATACAACGTTCACTACTCAGGGGAACCCTTGGAGGAAGCATAGCTGGATGGAGATGGCGTCACCTGGCTCAATTTATCTTCCCGCGAGATTTAAATACGAAGAGGAGTAAATTTTACTCAATGTTTCTATTCCAGGATTAATATTAATCAATCCCCCCAAGTAAGGCCCCAGTAAGTAAGACTGCCCCACAAATTGCAACAGAACTATTAAAATCACGGTAACTAGAACAAAAAAGTGTTTTGTTTTTTTGCAACAACTCTCCATTAATGAAGGTACATTGGTCTATATTATATGTAGGTTGACAATTAGCTAATTGTAGATATTTGAAGAAATTGAATTTAGCTACCTTAAAGTTAAAATTTTCATTGAAGTTTTGTTAATGTCGAAAAACGATACCGTTTCTATAAAAGATTTCCATGCTTTCTCTTTACTCTATTAGAATATTTTACCGAACGCTGAACTTTTGTAAATTTGTCGTTGAACTTTAAAGCGAAAAATTTTTCTCTCTAACAATAGTAATTTGAGTTTGCGGAGTAATTTGAATTTCGAATATATTCGCGAATTTTCCTTCTAGGAAATGGAAAGAAAGAGAAATGCCCATGGACTGTAATTCTCTAATTTACGAACTCCACTAGTATGGGTTTGAGAATTTATATGCAAAGGCGCTGTGAGGCCACACCGGGAGATTCAGAGAGAAAGGATCTTATTAGAATATAGAGTGCACTTATCGCAGGTCTTGAAAACCAAACAGGTGTTAAGTTTAAGAGCCAAGTAAAGCATCCCAGAGTAGAACTCAAAACCTCAGAACAAAACTAAATTATCTTGATTCCATCCAATATCTTTTGTGATTTTAATAAAGCGTGTCATTCCATTTTCGCCGCCCAAGCTGGAGGAATTGAACTATGAAAGGATTATAGTGATAAGGATTCACATGATTAGAGCTCTCAATGACATGGAAACCCCTTATCGCCACTCTAAACATAGAAAGGGACAGGGAGCAACCTACCCTCAGGAATATAATAATCTATCCCATGATCTCCCTAACATCTGCATTAGATAATGCATTATCTGCGGCAACTATATCCACCTTCAAGATGTACATATTGTACAATGAAAGCGTTTTGGCAATATGGGGTTAACACGTCATAAAGCTCTCGATGACCATGAAAGCCCCTTATCGCCAATCTAAACACAGGAAGGGACAGGGACCAAATCCCAAGAATGGAAGATAATAATCCATCCCATGATCTCTCAAACATCTTTATCCGATAATGCAATGTCTGAGGAAACTAGACCCCAGAAAATGATACAACTTATAGCGGTCATTCCTACTAGTCCAAATTTCCACTTTCATGGCTTAACATGTACATCCCCTATGCCTCTAGCATAGGATGCGAAGCGTCGGATCTCGTTCAATATGACCCGACCAGCACCGGAAGACCTAGGAATCTCTGATCAACTAACAATCAACCGCGGAACTTGAGTGGGTTAATTTAGCTCAAAAAACATAAAAAAAAGTGTAACTGAGTAAAAGTTTGAGGGCTATGAGAACTCCTAAACTATCACACGATGGGTGGTTCAAGAGACTAAGACACTAAGAGTAGTAGATATTTGATTTTGAAAAATTCAATTTTTTTTACTAATGACTTGGCGCACATTGCAACTAGCCTGCAAAGAGATCAAGTAAGTCTATTTTTAAACATTGTTGGTGTGCACATTGCACATAGTGGACTTTTTTCTTTTTTTTAAACAAACAAAACAATGATGTCATTAATAGAATCCTTGCTCTGTAACTAAAATAATTGTTTTTACAGAGGTTTATGGAACTTTGCAATATTGAATGATTAGCATAATCCAGTTTTTTTGTTAATCAAACCCACCAGAGAGGTTAAACATTTTTATTTTATAGACAATCTAAGTGTAAAATAGACGATTCAACATTTTGATATCATCTCTTGTCTATGTGTATCATCCTCCTCAGTGGAAGGGGTGCGGATTAACAGTCAACTGTGGTAGGATTACAATTAAAATTAATTTTTGCTGCTTAGGTTAGGTAACCAATGTGAGAGAATAAATAAAGCCACTAGGCTAATTTCACGTTCCCTACCCTAGTGATTTAATTGTTTGCCTAGTTGGCCTTCTCGATCTTTTACTGGCTCTCCACTTCTTTTAATTAATTTTTCAAGGCTGTCAAAAATAAATTATAATTATAATCCTACTGTAGAACAATAGCTTTTAATTGGCTGGGAAATAAGGAAAAAATACCAGCTCATCTAGATGTATATTCTAATGCAACTAACAATATCTTAAGGCCCCCTACACGATCAAACATTTAACATTTTGCGCAAACCTGATGTCACGCAAATTCAGGCCATACACGTCAAACATCATGTTTGCGCAAGCATCAAACAGTCCCACGGTCAAAATATTTGTGGGAGCCTTTAGGTTATAATGTCTAAACGAAATCCTATTGTCTCTTAAAACACACAACACTACAGAACTCAACGATAAATATAATCCTGATAAATTGCGTTTCCAAAACAATAAATAAGATATTCTCTTCTATCCTATTATTAGAAGCAAACTAAAGGACAATGGACGAAAGTCAAATAATTTCTAAACCTCTGACAAGATAAGGACTCCGGGTCAACCGAGGGATAATCTGTTTTACACTTTGACTCTTTGCTTATAAGTTCATTGCTTTGGGACGCTTCTACATCGGGAAATTCTATCGAGCTTTCACTTCCTTTATTATATTATATAGGTTCGGTAAAGTTTCCTCAGCATGACTCATATTAACTCCTTTTATTTAGCTTAAGAGTTATAGCTCAACAAGTAAAAAAAAAAATCCTTAGGTCTGGAAAAAAAGTAAGTTTCACACTTATATTTCCTTTTGCTTTCACGATTTGTTTTCTTTTTTTTTTTTTTTCATCTTTTGTTAAACTCCTTCTTATTGATATACTTTCATAAAAGTCAAAAGTAACTAAAGGAAAAATGAAGAGAGAACATAGTTAACATTTTGTAGAGAAGTTTTCTTGCAAGAAAAAGTTTTTTTTATGAAGTGTTAGAAGGCTTAGGGTTTAAGCTAAAAACATAAAAAGACCGAGAAATCCCCCACTTCAAAGTATTCTCTTTAAACAATAAGTAAAAATGTCAAACATTTCTGTAACTTTGTAAAAAAATTAAGGTTATAAGGCCGTTATATAAGTATAAGGTTTCTTTTTGTACTTTGTTCAGAAACAGAAACATAAAAAAAACAATATTACCAGTTCAAATACAGAACTGTATACAGTCAGAAAGTCACACAGTATGTTGTTATGAACCATAAACCATAAATAATATAAATAAACAAGTAAGGCCCGCTTCACGTAAGTACGTGTGGCGATAATCGCCGGTTTCTGTACGATTAAGTTTAAATATAGTGTAATAGTTGAATATTCTTTTTCTACTCTTCAATACCTTTAAATTGATGTATGACATGCCATGGTAACTAAAAACTTTTTTTTAGTCGCCCCCTATAGTTTAGTTGTCTAAAATTCCAAGATGTACCTGTATGCCAAATTTCATGTTTCTAGCTTTAGTAGTTTATGAATTGAAACAAGCCAACGGACAGACAGACAGACAGAGCCGTTATATAAGGTTTCTTTTTTACTTTGTACAGAAACCTAAAATTAAACCGGTTTCCACTACATAGTCATAGATTAGTAGTTACACTACTTATCTAAATACTATTTCGTATCTCATTTACTATTATAAATCTATGTGCTATTTCACATAATCAGCTCCTATATTATTTATTTAGGTACTCATAGGCTAATATGACGATGCTAGGTGATCGAGCAGAGGCTTTGACTGAAAATTAATCCTAGATCTATGGTCACCCATCCATGTAGTGACCACGCCCGATGCTGTTAACATTATTGATAGAGAGCCATCTGCTCTATCATGCTTAGCCATCAACTTTATCAATTGTTTCTGAGATGTATTTGGGAAGGAAAACATTGTGAACAGGGGGCCGATTCTGTAACTTTGAAACCTCCCTTTTCATGTTGTTATTTATCAAATTGTTGTTATGAAGATGCGCGCGCAACCTGTCAAGGTAAATCTGTAACTTTGTCTGTTGTTATATAAGGAGAAATTGATAAATAAGGTTTGATATAGCAACTCGAAATTGTTGTTGATATAATTCGTCAGGTTATGTTGTTATAATATCAAATGCTAAAAACCAAAACAAAGTGGCGCAATTATGTTCGTTTTTATTCACCTTTCCTTGTTTTCTGACAGAAATAACTATAAAATAGCCAATCAAAAGGACGCTGTCAATCCGTAGTTCGGTATACGGCCATATACAGCGCTGGTATCACTTTACAGATTCACTACATTATATATAACAACACTTTGATATATAGCGATGTTTGATAAATAATGTCAAAGTGGATAAATATAAAAAAAGTTACAGAATCGGCCTCCAGGTCGAGTAGTAATAAACAACTTGCACTATATATTTTTTTAAAAAGATAACATCGAGAAGCTGGAGGAAAGGCTCATAGGTTATAACAGTTTCTAAATGCTTGTTATTTCTAGATGATAAGAGGAAACAACAATAAGCCGATTTCATTTTTGCTCTTCAAGGATTACTCAAAACAAAAAAAGTTCTGAAAAAATCTTGGCAGAATCAACTAATCTTGAGATTTAGAATCTGATCAACAATATGCGATATTTGACGTCTCGACGACAAAAGCTCTATATATCTCAACGATATAGTAATTTAACAATCTGTTTACTTGTTTCTTGGTTGTAAAAGTTAAGTGTTTATTTATTTTTTGTGTTACACCGTGACTTTTACAAGAATGGTTTATTTATTCGTTATTCTTTATGGCATATCGTAAATCCTTCAAACCTCTACCAAAAGACTACTTACTTAAAAAAATCGATTTCTCGTTAAGTGTTTCTCGAGTGAAGCTCACAAACTGAAGTGCAAGAACAAGAGATTGATTTACATTCAGATCTTTGTTATTTATATCCTAGAGTAGCGACTTGGTCAGTAGAATGGTATCCCAATCTCCATCTTATAGTGTTATCTGACTCCGACATGTCCTTTTACTATTAAGTCCACTCTGTAAAATATGTTCCTCCAAGCATGCTAGCATTAACAATATTTCTTTAGCCGGGTTTAACAATTTATTAAACTGAAATACAGGCTTGATCGTAAAGCTAATGGTCAATTCTGTCCCGTCATCTACTATGAATCTATGAAGTGTCAAGCAGCTGTGAACCCCATATGGAGTTAATAAAATAGAGATTGAGCCAATAAATGTTCTAAATAGATTCAAACAAATGGTCCGTCCTCCTCGTTCTGTTATAAGTACTATGCAGTAATGTAATTTCATTTTATTTATATATAGACATTGTTACCATAAGCAGGACTCTTGAATTATAGCACATAGTGTAGCGAGAGAAATTTGATCCTGGTAGGTTAAAATTACAAGGTATGTATCAAAATTGGTTCCAGGTCATTTCAACTGGATCCATTAATGAAATAACAGCCAACTTCAACTACGTGACTGAAGGAAAAACCAATACCGTGTGCCTTTCTACACGAAGAGTCTTTAACCTTATAATAAATATAAGACTTCGGTGCGCCTCTGTGCGATGATCTATTGTTTCTTTAGCTATAAGTCATGTTTGATATGTCGTGCCTCACTGAGTATCACAAGTTCGCTGGTATACGCTTTTAGAATCAATCTTGTAATTTATTATCTTATAAAAGTAATAATACCGCTGTATGATATTATTAAAGTTAATATTATCAGATCTTTTTTTATATTGACATTAATTCGTAGATAAAGAAATGGCTTTAACACTGGTATTGTGTTTTGCTATTATAATAAAAGTTAGTTTGAGTATATTATTCTCGAGCGTATGGAAGATGTAAGTATGTCTGTGAAGGGTGGAGAGGAAACATCCGCCCTCGTATATTTTCACTAAATATGACGTGGAAGGCTTCGAGGTGGTTTTCTTTAGAGCGAATTTCTCACACTGTTGGACAGAGTTATACGACTTGCTTGAGATGTCATGTTCAGTGACGTCTCTACGTCCTTTTTTCATGCAATTTTTTTTCACTTATCCCTTTTCCTTCATTTCTTAGAATACTTCTTTAACAAGCATGTCTCTTTATTTACAGCTGGGAACCTTAAAGGAAAATTAAATTGTAAAGCAGTCTTTGGGAATTTGCATGTAATT
This sequence comes from Gerris buenoi, assembly GCA_001010745.2. Taxonomy (NCBI): domain Eukaryota; kingdom Metazoa; phylum Arthropoda; class Insecta; order Hemiptera; family Gerridae; genus Gerris; species Gerris buenoi. The sequence goes on along the minus strand of KZ651442.1, from coordinate 53,552 downwards.
AATTGCTCATTATCTGAAGAAAAACAACCCTGCTGCATATAGACCAGGTAGAGGTCCAATTCGAAGTACAAAATTCGCTTAATTATAACTCACTTAAGCCAAAAAAAGTACGTAAAGTGTCACTTCCTAATAAAAATAAAGGAGGTATTTGTACTTTTCGGCATAACTTTTCACACAATGGAGATGCTCATCATATAGTAATCTACAAATTTCCAAAGATAAGCTGTAAGATAAAGCACCTTTTGTCGATTTTACAATACTAACGGTAATTGGAAATTTCCCAACAATAACCTAACCGTGAAAAGGGGCTAAATTCCAGACTCCCTCCCAAAAAATGAGGCTATAAAATTATTATATCTACATGTTGTCTTGGATTTTTACGAGGTGATACTCCATAACCTCACTTCGCTTCTACTTTTTATCAGCAAGACTGCTCTTTTATTTTTATTGCTTAAAACTTGGCTAGTTTCTAAATGAGGCATAAAACAGACTTAGCCGCAATGTACGTATAGTTATCGCTACTTTGATAGGCTGACTTATTTTTAAATTTTCCGAAGAAGGTCAAAATTAAATGTGACATTGACAAAACAAAACAAAATCATTGGTTATTAAAAGCTTTTAAAGGAAAATTTTATTCAAGTTCAAGTTGCAAGTTTTATCAAGCTGTGAAAATGCATTCATGTCCAGATCATGACGAACTTCTGTGTCACAGGACCGGCGAGAGACGGGAGAATCTTCTAAACAAAATCAAAGAAATACTGGCGAAAGCTGACGACACTCCGTGCGTTTCAAGACCTCCCCAAAATAAGCCTCTTATCAAATACCCAGGATACCTTGATAAAAGGGTAAGCTTAATTAGTTTCTGGATAAGAAATGCGGCATATTACCTTCTTATTAAGTGTTAATATCACTTTATCACTATTAGACTACGAAACTCCATGATGAGCCATCGCTTTCGTGTTTATAACGATAGTTGTAATTTGCAATGGATTTTTAGTTACCTAATTAGTACTAACGTATTTGTTTACCTAATTAGTATTGTAGTATTTTTTTCGTCAATCGTATCTATGTATATCATCCATTGATGTACAAGTGATAAACTAAATTCTGATTTAGTGCCCGTAGTTGTTTATCCTGGTAACTTGAATATACATAATTTATTTGTTATATGATTAACTGATCTTTTTGTCAAGTGTATTTTAACTTTTAAATGTTCTTTCTTAGGAACTCTTTTAGTTTAGTAGTACCCCCATAAAAAGAGGTACCAGTAGTAGTAGTAGTAGTCCAGTACTTCCCACTTAGGGAATCCAATCCCGGGATCCCGAGCCAATTTTCCCCTACTGCAATCCCGGGATTGTCAAGTAACAGTCCCGGGATTTCGGGATTTGAAAATTTTTACGTTTTACGGTATTTTGGCTGGTACAAGTACTGTTTTCAAGAGAATAATTGATTTTCTAAAGAAATAATTTATTTATTTCTAAGTAGTAAACTAAATAAACAATCAAACAAATGAACAATAATATTAATCAGGAAGACGAATGCACTTAGTAGCGTAGTAAGAGTATACAGACTTCTGAGATTTGTTGACTGCGCGGTGTGGACTATAGGAAGTATTAAGAGAGAGGAACGTATTTATCCAGTTCCAGCTACACTTACAAACTTTTAAATCAATAAATTGAAAAAAGTATGAAAACTGTTGGAAAAAGTATGAACCTGGAGTACAGACGAAAACTGACCTAAATATCATAAGAAAAGAAATGGCTCAAATTTGTTAAATTTTTTAAATTAAAATAATTTTAAAACCTAAACAGCATATTGTTAAGAACATTTCAAGTATGCAGAGATTTGTTTGTTGCTAAAACGTATTACGGGATGATAAGTTGTTTTCATTATGCTTTTTTAGTGTGATTAATGTTTATCATTTTTTTTTTAAAAAACAAAAGAAATCCTAAATAACTATGGCTTATTTTGTTATAATTATAATTAAATAAATAATAATACATCATAACTACATGCTTTTAGGCTTTTTCTAAGTCTAGTAAGAATTTGGCCAATCCCGGGATCCCGGGATTCGGCTTTACGGTCCCGAAATCCCGGGATCGAAAATTTGATCCGGGATTGGATTCCCTATTCCTACTAGAACGGGTAGGATGAACCACTTGTTCGAACCATGCAATTAGGCCATCACTTAGTCCCTTGTTACGCCCCGTGGTGGAGAGTTCCAGCTACTTCACACATTATACATTTGTACATTGTACCGCCGAAGCAAGTATGGTGTGGTCATTAGTAAGCTATATAAGCGTGCGTCAAAGCGTGGGAGAAGAGTCACCATAAAGGGTGTCCTTCGCCCTGCTCCATCCTCGAACCATAGATACTAATTGCATCATCATGACACGGATCGGACCCACATGAAAGAGTGGGAGAAGAGTCCCCATATTTCAGAGTATCATGGCACGGGATCGAACCCACGACCTCGAGTTGCCTCGACTCAGTGATAGCTGAGCGAGAGCGCTTGAGACGCTCGGTTACCCTGGCCCCTAAAAGAGGTACTAAAGTAGACATGGGGTATAACTTTAGTTAAGCACCCACCTCGAATGTATTAAGAAAATGGGATTCTTAATTCTAAGTAATTTCGGACAAAGGGATATCGGCTTTCATTTACATAGTTACCCACCACAAATTAATTTTATATGTAAAATATTCTCTTTATTGTTAATTTCACCATGGGATATCTCCCATGGTGAAATTGTTCCCAATCCTCCTATCTCCCATGTTCCTTTGTCCCAAATTTCGTTGGACTAGACTGTCTTAAATCGTTATTTGGAAATATTAATTCCATATTAGTGGTTCAGTAGTAGTAGTCTAGTACTTCCTACTAGAACGGGTAGGACGAACCACTTGTTCGAACCTTGCAATTAGGCCTTCACTCGGGCCCTTTTTACACCCCGCGGTGGAGAGTTGCAGCCACTTCACACATCATACATATGTACATTGTACCACCGAAGCGAGTATGATGTGATCAATTGTGAGCCATATAAATCAGAGTGTCACGCCGAGGAATAAGTGGTTCAGTAAATCAATGAAATATTTGGCACATTAGTTATTGCTGCACCTCATTTAACTGGTTACCCACGTACAGTGAGTTTACAGTTAATTATAGATAATGACAGAGATAGATAAAGACCACCACAAATGATAATAGAAGGTAGTAAAAATATAATAATAAAAGGTTCTTTTCCTTTTAGAATAAATTATATTAAAGTGCACTTCTTGGTAAATTTGCACTTGTTCTGTTCACCCACTTAGTTATAATTGTCCGTTGACTTCAGGTTTTTTTTTTTAAACTGTTCCTTTTTACAATTTAACAACTTTTAACCTTGTACCATTTCGATAAAATCAATTGTTTTTTAAAAAAAATATCTATAAAATATCCACTCACGTACATACGGGAAATGTTTGGAACATAGGGGTTTTTGATGGTGGGGGATTCACTCAGGACAGCTTATAACCTTAAAACTAGGAATATTAACGCGTAAAACAAAAAATTTGTAACATAAAATTATAAAATAATTCAATGAATATTGTATAATTGTGATGGCGCGATGTTATTACTCATAATGTACACAAAACAATTCTTTAAAAAGTAGAATGAATTGCTTTTTTTTAAATCCAGCAGACAAGAACACTCGCATACCTACGCTATTCCG
>KZ651442.1:33202-49692 GCA_001010745.2 Gerris buenoi | reverse complement strand
GGGTAATAGGTGTGCGATGAAACTTAAAAAGCAAAGAAATATGACGCCATTTTGTTTTTTTATTAGTATTATTTTGGTTTCTGTATTCTTCACCTTAGTTGTTTCTATGTGCAAAATTTGGAGAAGATTGAATGACGGGAAGTGGTTCAAAATCGGGGTAATAGGTGATGAAACTTACAAAGCAAAATAATATAAGACCAGTAAAAAACGACTACCAATCACCAATCTATTAATACATTTAGTACAAAGAACTTTGGGACAAAGGAACATCACACTTTTGTGTACAGAAGAATGATATCCCGGCACTTATTTAGGTTGGTAACAATCTAAAGAAGGTGTAAGGCATGTTCTTCTTTACTGTTACTCCCCTTATAAAAAAAGTGTAATATTCCTTTGTCCCAAAGTATATTGGGCTATATCTGTACTATAATATCCCTTTGCCTTGATAGTTATTTAGTCAGTAATTTAAGTAGGGGAGTAACAATCTAAAGAAGAACCATATTGTTTATATGATTGTATTTATACTTATTTTGGTTTACTGTGTGACACTGTCAATGTTAAGTATCACTCATTTTGGTATTATTTTAGACTTTATAAAAGTTACAGTTGTCAAATATAGTTTTGACTTAATACTATAACTATTGAATTTATCAAGTTGTATTACAACGATACAACTGTATAATTTATCGTATTTTATATTGTAAAGTTGTGCAATAAGAGTATTTGTTTTATTTATTCAGAAATTAAGATATATAAATAATTAAATGTTAATTTCTGGATTATTTTCCTGCTCCTCCGATTTGAGTTCTGCGGTGTTAACTCTGGAATAAGTTTTCAATTCTAGGCGCCAGGGAACTTCATTTTATCTTTCACTTTCTTTACTTATTCAATAATAAGGTTTTTATTTTTTTATTTTTTAAGCGATTATGAAACTAATAAACTCCTGTGCTTGAATTATATCAGAAAAGGCAAATAAGAATGATGAAAATAATACCTTTTTTTAATTTTTTATTTTATTAACTTAATTATTTTTGAATGAATACTTGATATTAGAAACATAAAAAATAAAAATAATTAAATCGAAATATAATCAGGATACGTCTTAAAACGGAATGAAAAAATAAATAGAAAAGAGAAATAGTACTTTCATTTCTAGTTTCTCATTCTTATATAGATAAAAACAAAGCTATTAAAAGCAAGATGTGAGATTTGTCCAATATTAGTTTGAGATTGGACAGTAAAACCTTTCTCTATTTGTCTCACACGTATAAAGTTTTTTTCTTTTGATAGCGTGTAATATACTTGTGTTTTACAATTGTTTCTCTTATTTTGCTTTCTGTTTTCTACAAACAATAACAACACTTATCTAAACCCTTTCAATCTGTCTTTTTTTCTTTAAGCAATTAGATTGTGAAGTTTTTCCGATATCAACTAGCGATAACTTTAAACAAACAATAGATAACATTTTAGACTTAAGTTAAAACTTAACAAGATAAATAAAGCTAGTATGTAATTTAGTTCATACGCATTCGCATTGTCGTTTATAAATGTATGGACTTTATTTAGTTTCCTCAGACAAACCGTCTTTTACTCACTAGCTACGATGCTAAAATATAATATCAGATATATCTCAATTTTATGAGTTTATACAACAAAAACTTTTTAGTATTAGTTCACACAACATAATTTTTTTTAATTAGTTCACACAACAAAAACGTTTGAAGCTTTTTTACACGGTCCAAGTAAAGGAACTTTGATACGCTTTTAAGTAGAGGTTAAGATAGAATGTGTTTGTCTTAAAGATACACACAACGAAGTATTATCTCAAATAAATATACACTTAAACTGAACTAATTAAGTTTTAAAACGGTTGTGAGATATAATCTTCTTGTAAGTAAAACCCGGCACAACCTCACCTCCTCAGATTTGTTCCAAAGCCTCTATTTAGATGCGTTTACTTTGTACTGTAATAAAAATTGTAGTCAGGTTGGAACGGATTTGTAACTTTCAAACCTTAAAAAACATTCAAGGAAACCTAACATATAGGAAACCTTCCTGTTAATATGTGTGTGACGATTGACAATACTATGCTCATGTCGTACAACCTGGAAACGGGGTGTATCTGAGCATTGTTTGGACAGTACGATAAACGGTTCGCACAATAACCATGGATAGGTTGGAGAGACTTTTATCCATTGCACATGCGCGTGACGATTCCGCATACTGGTTCACTGTTTGGTTGGAACAACCCTTTTGTCATTTTTGAATGGTCAATCTCATAATTTGTCAGGTAGGTGCCATTTTTGTATCCATAAAAGTCTAGTTTATAAAAAAAATGTTGAGGCCCATCCAACTCAACTTTAATGTCCAAGCTGACTTTGATACCCTATTAACACGGTCAAAGTAAAGTCAAAGTGGGCTTGGTCAAACTATACGTGGCCCAACTATACTTTGACCGGACAAACTCGTCTGTAGTATCAGTTAACAACATTTTAGTATAATCCGCGAAACGAAAACGCTTTAGTATAGTCCACTAACATAACCTAACTAATATAACCCACAAATAAGTAGAAAAATATTTGTAAAATGCAATAAATTTTAGAGGGTTTATTGAATTAATTTTCAATTATCTTAGTATTATTTGAGAAAGATGAAACAGAGAAATACAGTTCACAGCCGGGGCTTGAACTCGGCTTAAATTGAATAAGTGAACTTGAAGTGAGATATTAGACTTCTTCTTATCTCTACTCAAAGACATGCATAAGCGAATTATGGATTGCGGATTATTCAGTAAGCGTTGTATCTTGTGTCTTTTTACAGAGTTTAAAAGTAGCAAAAAGTGAGAAAAATCACAATGAGAATTTGGAAACGAGAATGTCAGCTTAAGTTATCTCGATCAAAGTTTCTTTTTAAACTTTGACTTGTTCAAATATGTAGGAAGTCAATATGGAAAGTGACAGTGGGGATACGTAAATGAAATTATGTTTTCTGTACACATTTTGCTCATTTATTTATTGTTGATTGACGTGTAAGCAATAAGTTATATAATATAACTAGATTTTGATGAAAATACGTATACACTGATTGATAAAGACAATTTTTAATTTGTTAATTTAGCATCCTTGTCTACATCTGAGTCCGGTTACTTCACCGTGTCAAACAGCTACTCTAGCAACTAAGTATTATCAGCCGAAAGACGGACAGCACTGCGGAGGTTGCTGTTTAGAGGAAGAGCAAACTCCGTGGAATGGAGAGATTGATGATGCTTGTCTTAAAGGCCATAGATATCCTACTCATGTCTACGGTACGACACAGTGCAAGACATACCCATTAAAAATGAATAAGGATGACTTTGAAATGGAAGGATGCTCGTGTTCCCATAAACCAGGTGAGCATTTTCTATAAATTAAAAACGATTTATTTCAATCGGTTATTGCTTAAATGTCTATGGTAAGAGTGATACGCAGAAATGTTTCTTTATTGTCTAATGTCTTCCATGTGAAATTTAACCAGGACAAAAATTGTTGTTACAATTTTAACTATTCTGGCCTGAAGCCTTGGTCTGCCAGGATTAAACAACTAAATACTGTAATGGATGACACGGGGTTGGTGTGTCGTTCCATCATCTGCATAAACCTTACAATGGACTTTCGCAACCAGTTAGTTATCTTATCACTTTATATAAGCAGTTGCCCATTTATCTGGCCATTGGTCATCATCCAAGTTGTGACCTCACCCGATTCTCTTCAGCTATATTTATATGAGAGCCAATTGGTCAACTATTCGAGCTTCCGAGTCCTCGGGAAAAAACAAAATGTCTTAGTTAAATCGAAAACATTGTATGAGTTCGTAAGAATAGTTTCCAAGGAATAATGTGACCTCACTCACATAATAATTCATAAATTAGTTAACATCGGATGAATTCGGTAGTCTTCCGATTAGGAAAGAATAACTGTTTGCACGCATTTCTGTCCAATGAAGTGCAATCACCTCACAGTTAATTTCCACAACCAATGTATACAAAGCGTTGGCATGTGACATGGTGAAAAAGAAATAGTGATCGCGTGGTTCGATTCCTCCTCTTTGGTACATTTGAGATATAACGTTAGTTTATTACGTATAAGTTTAAGGAGCTCTACAGATATGTCAGTTTTGATGTTTTAGACAACTAAAAACTCAAGCCACCCGGCGAATAGATTTTCTTTTGAGTTTTAGTTAACTTATTGCTAAGTTTCAATAATAAAAATCATTCTTACTACAAACCAGTCAAATGAAGCCGGCAAATTTGTCAGCAATCTGGTCACGACATCAGTTTTAGACTAATCCTTCGGCCAATTAACTCTGGTTGCGTATCCAATCAAAAGGTTTATATGCTGATAAAGCGACACATTATATAGTTCATCCATTACACATGTAGTTGTATAAGCCCTTTGGTAGGTCTAAGTTCTCCATGGGCAGACAGTTTGTTTAGTTCGGCGGATAACTGAATAACTGTGGTAAGTTTCTGATTCACCTCGTATGATTGTCCTCTTTCTTTGCTGTTTCATCCTCATCTTCATTGGCTATAAACTAATTCTCCTCTCTTATTTACTATAATTTTCCTTTTTTACTTGTTTTTTACTAAGTGGGGACTATTTTCACTATATTTTACTTCCTAAATACCAAAGATTAGTTAAAAATTATGCTTTGAAAAAACTTTTTTGAGGTTTGTCTAAAATCATCAGTCCATGTTTGGTATCACGGATGTTACTATTAATTTAACTGAAGTGGGAACATAAAATAATGTTTAGGAGTCCAAAGCGTTGCTCTGGGTTCCTAAACATCATCCACTTACACCTGCGTTCAATTAACCTAAAATCAACAATTGCATCGTCACCTAGCTTGACTCAACACTCCTTCAACCTATAATGTTTGATCATCAATATATTGTATCAATACAATTATGAGCAAGTCACAATATTTAATGCAGTCGTTTATGAACAAAAACAAAAAAGTGACAATATACTGTTCACAAAAAATTTCATCCTTTTTTTTATTATTTTCTTAGGTACAAGACTAATTAATTTAAAAATATACTTAAAATACTATATTAATTTACTTTTAAACATAAGAAGAATTGAACTTTGGATCAATTCCTCAGAAAAAAAACTTATTATAGCTATAAATACTGTCAACGCAAAGGAATAGCGAGATAAATATATTAAAAATAATCACGTAGCATTTCTATACACACTTTTTTTTTATGCTAAGTTATAGAGTTTGATATATTACGTTCCAACTTGAAAGATAAAATGAAATATGCCCAAAGGAAGGAGGAAGAAGAAGAAGTAAAAAAGCTCTTCCCAAATCCTTGGAGACCGAAAAGGATTTATATTTGTATCCTCTGTCCTTTCTGCTTTGGACTCTTCACAATAATTTTATTGACTGCTTTTTTCAGAACCCAAGAATATATATTATCCTTTTCATTCTATGATATTTTGTTGAAGAGGTTTCTTTATTGTTTTTGTTTCTAATTGAAAGGTATTCTTTTGTTTCCTTCTTTGAGGATTTTGATTTCAGCTTTATATTTTTTCATTAAAGCTTCAACGATATTCGTCTAGACTATATATATTTATTTAAAAAAAAAAATAATATAAGACCAGTAAAAAATTATAGATGATTATTTATGTCAAAGACGCTATCAGTAATTTTTAACTTCCAACTGCATCATGCATAAATAAATTCTTGGTACCAACGCCCATGAAGGACTTAAGGCTTAGGCCAAAAGGCTTATACTACTATACAGGGTGTTACTGACCTAAACCGAATTTTTTTTTTGGGCGAAACTAGATCCAAAATGGAACAAAACCCCACCAAGCGCATTTTTATATCTCAATCCGTTGCCGAGATATGCTTTTTTGAAGTATGTTTTGTTAAAAAAAAACCGTTTTTTTTGCTGATAACTTTTCCACTTCCACCATGTATTTTAAATAAAACGCAAGTTCACTCATTATGACACGTCTTTAAATAAGCTACGTTGGTAGGAAACTAAGAGACTGGGAGACTAGGAGTCCAACCGGGAGACTACGAGTCCCCTAGACTAGAATAACTAGAAGACCAACTGGGAGACTAGGAGTCTCTTAGACTAGGAGACCAACTGGGAGACTACGAGCCCTCTAGACTAGAAGACTAACTGGGAGACTAGGAGTCCTCTAGACTAGGAGAACAACTGGGAGACTACGAGTCCTTTAGACTAGGAGACCAACTGGGAGACTAGGAGACCAACCAAGAGACTAGGAGTCCCTTAGACTAGGAGACCAACTGGGAGACTACGAGCCCCCTAGACTAGAAGACTAACTGGGAGACTAGGAGTCCCCTTGACTAGAATAACTATAGAAGACCAACTGGGAGACTAGGAGTCCGTTAGACTAGGAGACCAACTGGGAGACTAGGAGACCAACCGGGAGACTAGGAGTCCCTTAGACTAGAAGACCAACTGGGAGACTAGGAGTCCCCTAGACTAGAATAACTATAGAAGACCAACTGGGAGACTAGGAGTCCCTTAGACTAGGAGACCAACCGGGAGACTAGGAGTCCCTTAGACTAGGAGACCAACTGGGAGACTAGGAGACCAACTGGGAGACTAGGAGTCCCTTAGACTAGAAGACCAACTGGGAGACTAGGAGTCCCATGGTTTCAAAGAGTCAGCGTTTCTGGGCCGCCGGTACTGATGTATCACCTTCTGAGTAGCACCATCTAATTACACATGCAGAGTCTCCAAGTTTCGGGGATATTTGTGAAATAGGGCCTCAATGTGTTATTCTATCATTGTTATAAACGTCCGCCACCGTTATAAAACGTCTAACCTATCTAGGATTGGAACCATAACATGATATGTCGGTGTTTAGACTTTAATTTCCGTTACACTATCCACTCAGCTATTTAAATCTCCAATCAGTTAATTTAAATTTTATTTCTTCATATACATTAAATCTATAATAAAAAATTGCTGAAAAGATTTTATTTTTCATTTTTACCGATAACATTTATTTCCATTATACAATTTTTGTTTTTAACTCTACTCCATTAGTGATTCATTTATTTGACACGTCACTTTTCAACCTGTAAATGAATATTAGTTGTAACAACTTGCATTGAAGTTAAATCAATTAAAAGAACAAATGTATACAAAATTGATCAACTCATAAATATGAATGAGAGAAATCGATCATGCATGATTTTTTATTTGTGAAAAAGCACTTAAATAAAATATCAAACGTTTAAAATATTATTTATTCAATTTTTATACATGGGGTTTGTATTTTCATTTTAATTTTTATATAGACAAGCGTTTCCCTTCTTAATTCTATTATTTAAGCTGACAAATGGGTTTTTGTCAAAAAAAAGAGATGTTTTGTTATTTTATATTTTCATAACAAAACAGATTATTTAATAATCATTTAAAATAAATTTATCTGAAAAAAAACTTCCACGTGCATTTGATTTGATTTTTATTTTTTTATTTATTTTTTTCTTTTTATAGAAATAAAGTTTATTGCTATTCAAACATTTCTACAATGTTCGGTCTAGGTGGTTATCACAATTGAAACACGTCTGAAATTTTTCTTTACTAACATGTTGTAATAACGGTTGGAATTGGAATCCCAGAGCGGTATTATACACATACCACTAACTCGTACGAAAACATGTCAGTAGCTCTGCAAGCTATTGGTATTAAAAAAAGCATGCTAGTAAATCGCACGGGATTTTATTTTTGTCTAGTCAGTGGCACAAGCACAGGGGGGGGGGGGGGTACTAATAAAGCCTGTGTGAAAATTCGCCCCAAAAAAAGTATGCCAGATACGCGTTTGCCATTTGCATTGTTTCCTTTGATTTCTTTAGTTTCCTTGAGTCTTTGTTAATTTTGGGAAAAAAGCGTCTCGCAGGTGGACAGATCTGTAAAGTTTTTATGTTTCTACCGAAAGTTTGTTTGTGGACTTAAAGATCCACAACTGTAATAAATCAAGATTACTCGAGAGAAGGCCTATGAAAAATATTGGAAGACACCAATAATACCAGTTTAAATTTTAAAATCTGTAAAAGAAGAAGAAAAAAAAATATAAGCGTATTTCACCATGAGTTGAAGAATGATGAGTTTCAAAATGTTCGTGTGTTTCCGAGATAAGCCACAATTGATTTGGTTTAATGAAATTAATGTCTCCTTGGCTGATTCTTTGGATTTCGTGGAAACAATATCAGGAATTATTACAATTAATTATTGATTAATTAATTAGTAATAAATTATCACGATTAATTTACTCTCACAACTGTATGACAACTAAGAGAAGGCAAGAAAATTTTGTTTTTAAAGTAGGACTGGAGTGTATTATTACCTTGTGGTAGTAACACATATGACCGATTAGCCAGATGATAAGATAACGAAACTAGCAAATGTGCAAAGCTTCACGTGTGCTAGTTACAAACCACTGACATTATTTTTTTTTTTTAACAGCATGTGAACTATCATCTTTACAGGTTTGCTCCTAAGTATTCTGATTAGAATGACTATTTAATGGTGTTGTACCCCACATATGAAACAGATGATATGAAACTCTTTAGCGATCAGCCTTACTTTGTTCATGATATAACAAATGAAGGCAACGTAGAGAAGTGCAGCGCCGTATGTTTCAACCGCAGAATTATACGAAATCACATGAACGAGTCGCATAGCAGGGCTGGGCAGTACGTGGCCTATCCGACGCGACGCTAGGAGTACCTAGCGTCTCAATTCACGCGTTCTCGTATACTTCTGGGGTTGGCTAAGTATGTCGTCTTTGCCTTGGAGTTGCCTGCATCTCAAAGTGCGCCCGGCGTAAAAAATAAACATGGAGCAAGAACTAAGATGCATACCAACAACAAGATGCAGTTGTTTGAAAAAAAGGAAGAGGTTGTAATTTTCACTACAATCCACGAGTAACAATAGTTATAAAATTTTGAAAAAATAATGGTCTAATGCTGGGAAAAATTGGCCGGTAATAATTTTAGTTAATATGGTTAGTTTATTTTCACATAGTTCATTATACATGGTGATCCAAAAGTTCAGAAACAGCTTCATATCTCCGGTTTTACTTGAGATTTAAGTTCCGGTTTTTGGGTATCTGTATCATTCATTAAAAACTACTTTATTGGTTGGTAATCATTTTTTCCGTCATGTTGGTTTCCGCCATATTGGATCCAAATTTGACATTTTAAATTGGAACACCCATAAAGTGATACATTTTTGTGAAGTTCTTAAAAAAAGAAACTATTTGTCACAAACCCGAGCTTTCTATCTATTCCCGTTCCAAAATGGCGGACACTTGAAGTGTAAAAAAATCATCTTTTTTTTGTTATTTTCAATAGTTTAGTTAGATATAAAAAATGGTCTAAGACAACTCAGACTCAGACTAACTTTCTCATATAATCCCGGTCCTAGATCGTAGTTTGTTTTATTTTTCTTCAGGGACATTGCCGACAAAAGAAAGATATTCGTTTTATTTCTATTATTATCAGGTTTTTTTCTTGAAAAATATCAAGTGGGTGGGTAGAGTTTCAATCTAATCAAAGCTGGATTTCGATTTGTTCAGATCCTTTCGACAATAGGATGTGTGGTGGCTGAACAAAATCATTGGAACGAATGAAGCGAAATGGGATTGTAAAATAAGAGGATTTTTAATGCACTATTAAAAATGGTTATGGTAAATCTCATAATTTTTTATGTGGCTTTATAAAATAAAAAATATATCATATTGTCAAGGTCCTGAAAGAGCTGCCCTTAGTCCTCTTTAATCCGGATTCGACTGTATTTTAGCTGAAAGGCTGGAAATAACTTGGCCGAGAATAAGTAGGAATAAATCCTAAAAAGCAGATTTATTGGAAAAGATATATTTCAATTATAAACAGTTATAGATACCCAAGGGGGAAGCAAGGGCAAACCTAGACATATTTGTATTATTCTTATACTTAGATGAGATAGAAGATAAAAAAAAATAAAATAAAATAATAATTAGTAAATCATCATGCCTCGCTACGGAGTGGGTTATTTTTAAGTTGGGTGTATAAACTACAGTAAAAAAAATCTAGATTTTGACTGCAGGAGAAACATTTTGAAATATTCCTCTATAATCACTCTCTCCCCCTCCTTTCTTAGTGAGTACTTTCGGGGTAAGCTGAACCTACCTACAACATTGCATGGTTATATAGATATCGTGATTGATCAATAAGTCAGTGAGTGGTATTTGGAATTGATATAAGAAATTATTAATAACTGAGATGTTTCTGTTTTAAGAGGAGAACTATATTAGAAAAATTGTAAAACTAAAATCATCTGTTTAAGCGAAAGAGTTGATGAAAATTTAAAGAGTGACTGGTAGCCATCTCATTGAAATAATAAATAAAAACTAAAAACTAAAAAAAACTAAAAAAAAAAAAAAAAAAAACTAACTTTCGAGAGAAAGGAGAAATAGTTATATGAAAGCTTAGGATTTAGTTGTTGAGTATTTAGAGGAGGAAATGTTTTTTAAATGGAAACCTTTTGCTAAAAAGTAGAGTGCTATAGAATCTGTCTCTTTGTACTAAATCTGTTCATACTTCCCGATATGACTTCACTCAGGCAACCAATCAATATCGATTGATAAGGGGGAGCTTTGAGCGTAAGGCACAAGGCAAATGGAACTCGACTAAAACGCCAATCTCGCGAATGCATTTAGCAAGCTCAAAGAGAATTTAGTAAACAGCTGTGTCGAGCCATATTCTTCGGCATATTGATTCCAACATAAATGTAAGTCTAAGACGCAATTTGTTACTGGAACGAAGTTCCTTATGGCATATTACAGCGTCTAAAGCCCGGGAGTGAATCCAAAAAACCCAATCGTCACGAAATCGACCGATGACGATAACTTGAGTAAATGATGACCGAATTAGTTTGAATTTGGTACACATTGAAATTTGTACATAATTTTACCAATGCCCAGGACGAGTACGTTGGACAACGTTATAAGCCCAAGCGTTCTCGCAAAACGCTCACGTAAACGTAAGCTTTAAATGCGTCAGTTCAAGAGTTATTCCCTTGTTATCCCCCTCTTAAATGAAAATTTGACAAAATGTGTACAAACTATACAGGGTGGCACAAAAATATGGAAGCCCATAAATAACTCGTCAAAAATGAATTTTTTTTGTTGAAAAAAGTTAAGTACAGAAGTTTCAGGATTTTTCCTTAGCTATTCAATGGTGACCTTGGATTTGACCTTAAACTTACCCTTCAGGGTCATATAAAGATCAACTTTGTTATTTTAAATGGGAACCCCCATTTTTTATTGCAGATTTAAAAAGAGCAAGAAATTTTACGTAAAATATGATCTTGACCATGTCCTTAGCATGCCCTTTAAGGTCATTCCAAGATCAAAATTTTCCTAATTTGTATTGCGGATTGCGAAATAATCAAATTTTTCCCTTCAACGGTGGCCTTGACCATAGCCTACACAACGCCCTTGACCATCACTTTCAAGATAATTTTAACCCTTCACCCCCCCCCCCCCTTGTTATTTATTATTTGTTTTAAGTACTTTTATTTAATTTTTTTTTCTTCATAGTCTTATTTCTGGTCATGTTCAAGGATGTGGTCGACCTTCAAAAAACATAATACTATTAAAAATAAAAATGATTGTATATCAGTGTCTATTGACATGTGTGAACGTGAGCATGTGCCTGAACTACCTCATTATTATCAAATACAAATCTGAACTTTCTATAAAATGATAACCAGAAGTAATTTTTGTTTGTTTTAGATTATTCGATGAGCAATCACTAAGGAGCAACTCAAGGGATTAAGCAAGGCAGCTATGTTTAAACTGTAAAAATAAAAATAATGTCAAGAACATTAATTTTCACATTTTTTGTCCGAAACAAAGTCATTAAAAAATATTGTCAAAGTTTTTAATAAGTAGTCTTTATTCCATCGATAAATTACTAATTAAATTAAATATAATTTATTTAAAACAAGTTTTAAATAAGGAAAAATCTTTAGATAAATTTAACTACTCAAAGTTCACTTTGATTGATGCGAAAAAAAGTATATAACTTTCATTTAGCTGTTTCATAAAAATAAATCAGAGTATACTCGGTGATTGGATTAAATAATGTCATTACACAGAAAAATGATAAAGCTTAACCGCTACCAGGATTGTGCCAAATACCTCTACCCTTATAATTCCTTGTCATGTCTAGTAATAAATTAAATTACTAAAAAAAAAGAATTATTTTTTACAATAAAAGTATCGTATGAATAATAATTTCTCTTTTTCCAAAATATTTATAGAATTAACCCAAGCGGAAACAAAAATATTGTCTCTGAATTTGACGTAGGTCCAAATGCTCGTAGCTTATAAAAGACTTGAATTATAATTGTGAAGAGGCTAGAGTGGAAGGAGGGTGACGGTGGGAACCGTATCATGTTTTAGTAGAGATATAACGGTAGAGGCTACCGTATAGTTTGAACCTAGCCGGCTAGAATAGCTTTCACCCAGAATAGATGTTTCGAAATTTAAAGGTAACGTCCTATTTTTCACCACCCTTATCCCCTTCCCTTTTATTTGAAAGCCGGACCTCGTATCCCCATATCATAGTGTGAAAATCTCCCCAATTTTCCTCCATTCCTAACCCAAAACAACACAAATCACGCAAGGCACACATTAACATGTTGGTTTTCCATAACCCTTCCAACAGTATGGCTCTTTTGAAATTGGAGCTGGTTTTCTCGCGGGTTCTTCCAACGCTTCTCTCGTGCGAAAGGATTACAATACTGTTGGCTCCCCACTACAATGAGTTGGGGATTGTTCGAGAATAGCATTCCCAGTATTGGAAGATAATAAAATAACCTATAGCCAAATCCTCCTTCCTTTTAACTGCTAAGTCGACTATCATTATTTGTATGCAATAGATTTCGAAGCGGTAAGTCCCGCTCTTTTCCAAGCCCTTTCCAAAGCCAGGAAAGTGTTAAAAAGATTATTTAGTATTGAAATCGGGATTTTGGCATAACAATAAATACCTTAGGGCAATACTGTAACTCATCCTCTCGTTACTACAAATTGTTTTACCTATTTTTCCAGTCTCATATTAGTCCAGGAGATAGCGGGATTATTGCGTTAGTTATTCAAATGTTACTCCAAATCAAAGTGGTTAGTTACCTCTTGTGACAAACTAACATCAAATTGATTTTTGGTCCATTAACTAATTTATACTCAGGATCATGAAAATCACACTTTCCTCCATAATAGATAAAACATGGCTGCCCTCCGCTGCTCAGACACTTTTGCGCGCTATTTTATTTTATCGGCTGAATATCTCAAAAAATACTCTTTGGATCGGCAAACAAAAAACAAAAAAAAAAAAAAAAAAAAAAAAAAAAAATTAATTAAGATTAAAAACCATATATAGTCAAAATAATGAAGACAATTTTTATTTCTCTTCTTTTTTTTCCTGTTTTTCCATTCATGGCTTTAAAAGATTCAAATGATTCAATAAAAATTTTAATGAATCGTGTTTTAAAAGATAATATTTTTACCTATATAGATATAATATCGTTAAATAATGAGGACGGTTTGGCTTTAGAATCTGATGCCGTTGTTCTCATGATGATGCGGATTTATTTGTCCCTATAGGACTAATGAGATTAGGAGATTGGAAGTCTAGGATTTAATGATTCCTCATCAACTCTGCTGATTTATTTAGAGTCGATGGAAATTTGACTCCCCTTCCCCTATGAAGCCACAGCATTCATTAATGATTTCTGATATAGGAGATAAAGGGTTGCCCACTCATAATTAATCCAATTTTAGGAGGATATCGTATGTTTGCGAGATATTGCTCGGATCCATTACTAGCCAAATTAGTTCGTTAAGGTCCCTTTTATGTAGTTGATTGATTTTTCCGAAATTGAAAATTATCATTTGGAAAAATTTCATTTCTTTTTATGATTCTGTTCATAAACATCTGGTTGCTTTTAACACAAAGATATATAGGTTAAAAATGAAAAATAAAATTTATATCATTGTAGATCTATATTTGTTAATACGATGCTTACAAAATATTTGAAAAACCATTTTATAATTGTTAACTCGGCGAGAGTTAAATTTTATAATGTAGAGTACATTGTGAAAGGTAATTTGTCGGCTAGCTATAGTCAGTGACTAGGTGTCANATTAATATATATATATATATATATAAATATTTATATATTGCCTTAGCTAAGCAGTTACAAATAATTTCGAGTCACCGCCGTCGGGACACTACTTGATAGTATAAATGATGATTGGTATTAAGGTAAATTTTCAAGTAAAACGTAACACGTTTTGAAGTTTAGCGCTAAAACCAAATAAAGTGGACACTGCGCCACGGTATTGAGATTTATACAAGTTCCCGTTGCTTGTGGGCAACTCTTTTAAACTTCTTTGATCTTCCAAACCGTTCATCTCGTTCAATTTATCATCATAATCACTCTCTAACTAACACCTTTTATAATCTCCTCGTTGTAGCGTAAGGCGATTATATAGCTTTTATATAAAAAAATACCTCTTTTAAATAGTTTGTGTCTGATAAAAGGATAAATTTTAATAAGGAAATTTGGAAATCTCTTTTGTATTTAATAAAGATTCTCTATAGTCTTAAAGGTTTATAAAGTTCAAAATAAAAGTTCTTTTTACAGAAGGGCTTTTAATAATTAAGGAATTAACAAAATTAAAGGAAAAATGATTGTATGAAGTTCTAATTTTATATTGTTAGTCAAAACTGTTTTCTTCGTTCATTATAAACTTAAGAAACTTCAGATTTGTAGGGGAGAAATTGGTCGAAGTATAGGATAAAACTACAAGATAAAAAAACTTTTTATATCCTACGATTTTAAATTTTCTGTGAAAATCATGAATTTAAAACCCGTCAAAATGAAGATTTTAAACATGGAACATGCCAAAACAAATATAATAACTTGCGGATTTTTTTCCGAACTAACTTTCCATACAGTAAAATTTGCTGAAAACAAATTAAATTCTGCTGAAAGATGCCTGAACGTATTAAAATAATGCATTGTCATCGTGTTCTGAGCTATTCTAAAAGTTTCAAATGTCTATCTACTCGGGAAGTAAGTTAAAAATCAATTGCAAGATTTGTACAGGACAAACAAAAAAACAAACAAGAAAGCAAGCTAATAAAAGCGAAGTAAAAAATTACCCTTTATAAACCAGTTCATTATCGGCTTGAAACTAGACCCGCAATGTATAGCTTTTGCGCGGTTTTTAGCATTTTACCGTTTTGTGGCTCCAAGTTACATAGTTGTGGTTCTAAGATCTATGTCTCGAAATCATGGGCATTAAATAACATTTTTCCTTCTCCGAACAGTATGATTTAAAACCCTTATTATAATCAGTAATCTCAACGCGATTTGACTACTTTCATAATAATTTGTTCTGTGAGTTAATTGAGAACTTTTGTCTGAACAATTAATTACCCAAGATCTATCCATCGAATTTGAATAAAAATTAAGTACTATATAAGTGACAACTGTAAAAAAATTATGTAAGTGGACCAAAAATTTAGAGTTGCCACTACGCTAGTTAGTTTAAATATTTAAATGTTGTTTGCAAAATATTACGTTAAACCACTTATGGAATTTATAAAATATAATAGCATGGCTCTCTGTAAAATTTTGTTTAATTTAATGAACGTATGGTGAAGCAACCCTGAATTTATTATTATTCATAAAAGTGAATTAAATTTCGATAAAAGTGAATTTTATTGTAATTATTCCCACGATTTTTTAAATGTAGGTAAATAATATTAGCAAGTTATAATATTACTTGTATTGTCAATTGTCAATCTTAAAATATAAATTGAGTGTTTCTCTGTGAAGATACCAAGTGTAAAGTGTATTAATTACTAGAGTGTAATATACCACTGCAACAGAAAAGAAATAATTTCAAATCTTCAAACTACCTGGAACTTTATGAAACAAAGCCAAGCCTACCACAACCACCTGGAGTGAGATTAAAAAAACTAGAATCTTTTTGTATACCAAAATGACCAGACACAGCTCACACAGTTACACAGTTTAACTTATCAAACATACCACCATAATATATTCTGCAAATCCCGAGCGTACACTATTTGTGTAAAACACATTCTAAGTCAGAAACCCTACTAGACTGGAGAACTAACCCTTTCTTTAGTCAATATTTTCATCGTAATCTTTTTAAATCATTTATATTAACTTCACTTTTGTGCCTAGGGTGACTGGGTGCCTGAAAAAATCTTTGGAAGGCTAGTTAACCCTCTTCCACTTATCCAATCGAGCTGAAACTTGGCACATAGACTCTCTACCAACAAAAATTGTTTTTAACAAATTAATTAATTAATTATTTAATAAATTAATTTTTCAATTTAATTAATTATCTTTTTAAAAATAAATGGATTAATTAAATTTT
>KZ651441.1:451461-465157 GCA_001010745.2 Gerris buenoi | reverse complement strand
ATGATATATTGGAACAAACTATTATATTATTAACACTCAAATAACACTTGAATTGATCCGTTTGATATATATATATATATATATATATATATATACACATTATATTTATATATATACATATATATATATTTTTTAATTAAAGAAGAAGCCAAATTTTACTAATTATTCAGGAAATTATTAGCCATCATGGAAACAATGAAAAATGTAAGTTTACAATCAAAGTGATACAGGAGAACTAAAGGAGAGAGCATGTTGACGATTAAAGCAAAACAGTATGTGATTTTGTCCTTTGAACTAATAAGCTTGTTTTCAATCACTGAACCTCGGGTAGCAGACAAACAACTTCCAAATCAACTCGAAAGCGCCAAAGGTCGTCTGACCCTCATATCTAAGATTGCCAATAGTTTTAATCCCACTATTATTTCCAAAGTTCTTCTTTTTTATTTGTGAATATGTTTGAATTTTTCAGATGTTCCACTTCAAAAGTGAAGTAATATATATATTATTCTGCTAAGTAGTTTATCATGAAGATTTTAGGTAACTAGAAATAATATTACACATAGAGATAATAATATTTACTACTACACAATGAAAATACTAAAACAAATCATTTGAAGTTTCACTACTTCAAAAGAAGGCATAGAAAAAAATACTATTTCCTTTAGATTGATAAACTGTGTTGTGTAGTACTCAACTGCAATAATAAATAATTTCCAGATTAACAATAATAACCTCAAAAATGCATTATATTAAGCTTTAGGTAGGACGAAATACTTAGCATTCCTTCATAACTGAATTACAAGCCACAAGGAGAGATAACCACAACTAATATTAAACTGGAACACCTATCCTTGTCTCTTTCAAACTTTCATATAGGCTATGAAAATAAAGAAATTGACTTCAATAGAATGTTATCTTTTTTTGAAAATTAGATATAGGTATTAACATTTTTATATTATACTAGTATCCCAAGCATTAACCAAATGCTAGTATAGTATTCGTTTAAGGCTAGGGAACAGTGGCTGTATCATAGTGCTAACATATAATATTGGATTATAATGAAGGCCATAAAATAAATTACATTATATTTTAATATTAGTTTTATAATTTTATTTTATTTTATTTTTTTCAATCCCCCTCCCCCAATGCAAAAGTGTAAATAAAAACAATTGCTGTATTCTTGAAGAGCTTTCCAGCGATGTTCATCATCAAGGGCGAAGTTTGTATACTATTTTGAATGCTTTTGTACCCTGTACCACTGTGTAAACAAAATTAAATTTCGAAATCGTATATATGTATGGATATACGCAAATGTGTGTATGTGCCAACTTCCATGGCGATTGGTCAAACGGTGTCGAAGTCTATTAAACAACTAACAAACATTCATATCTAAATATAAATAGATGTCTTTGGTACTTCTATAGATTGTTAATCCCTATTTTTTAAAAAATATAAATGACTGACTAAATTAAGACTATTAAGACAAAGGGATGTTTACTTTACTGTACTTTGGGACAAAGGAATATCAAACTTCTGTTTTTATGAGGAGAGTAACTATCGTAAAGAAGCGCCGATTTAAAATACTCCACATCAACTCAGTTAAGGAGAATTGGCTTCTCGCTTTTCTTAAACTTGATTATGTTATCTTTAAAACAGATGCTAGAACATCTATCTTCATCTTAAGAATGAACACTTCTAAAGTTTAATATACTCAAATTGTAGTCGTAAGGAATAATACAATTTTATAATAATGTTATATAAAATGAAATGTGAGGATAATACTCTATTAGAAGAAACAGAAAAATTAAAATTATGATATGCGATACTAAAGAGAAAAGAATAAAGAAAAATATTATAAAATGTAATGAGTGGGCGATGTTCTACAAGAAAATACAGAGAAATAAAAATGATGGTACGAATCTAAAAAGAAAGCCAGACAAATAATTTAACAATTACAAGTGTCACTGAATGAAGAGGAAAATGAGAAAACGATTGAGGAAATAAACGAGGAAGACGAAAAAATATAAAAATCAAGCAATCATATTTTTCTAAAAGAACCAGTAAGTCAAATCTTTACCAAAAACAAATATGGTTTGACTTTCGATCAGACAAACCAGGGACCAGTTTAACAATGAACCATTTTTTTTTTCTAAATCAACAGTTTAGACCACTCTTGAACGATTGACTTATCTTTCATTATTGTCAAAGAACGTTGATACGTAAGAAATAGTTAAGAAATATTAAAATTTATAAAGAAATGTATCTAGATTTCAAGGTAATATAGAAGAGAATAAGTTGTGAACAAATGACGAAGTGATACAGTATGTTTATATGGATTTAGACTCAGATAAAATATGGAGTTTACAACAGAGAAAAATACACCAGAGGAGGAGAATAGGTTAGATGGAAAATGAGCCCGATGACATATGAAGAAAGAGAATAAATTGCTGGATCCGCAAAGAAAAAAAAAGTTGCAGAGGATATTACAAAGGTTATAATAAGTAGGAAGTGAAGATGGGTAGGCATCTAAAAAGGATGACAGATGGAAGGTGTACGAAATCCTAGACTGGAGCCTAAGAGAGATTTACCAGCAAACAAGGAAGGCTGAAAAGAAAATGGGACCAGGAAATGATCGCTATAAATCGGGGAAAACAATATGGAAGCTGAGGAATGCAATGTACGAGTAGTATACATGGAGTTGCTGAAAAATTTAAAAACAAAACATAAGAATTCAAACACTGATGAACGGAAAAAACCTTTGGACGGAGACTGGGATGACAGCCGAAGATGTAATTTTGGAATAATGGGCAGCTTCTGATAAATGGAGAAGCCCTGTTAAATAAAGGAAGTAAATATAATAAATTTAAATGTTTTGTATGGACGAGAGAAAGGAATGTAAGTAAGGTTTGGATATTGAATTAATAAAGAACTTCAACAATGTGATTAAAGTAAATTGGAAGTTGTATAAATATTCAAAAGAAGCAAAATCACCCAACCATATACCTACTTTTACATTCTGCAGCGCTTTAGCCCTAGGTCCTATAGATGCCACGTAATGCTGCCAGGTGGGTCTTATTTTCCCTTCCAACAAATCCTTATTATTCTCTCCTGCCAACTTAGTTGATTCACGACTGTACATTTTGCCTAACCAAAATTAACACTGATTTTCGACAATCTGCCAAATCGCTACTTGATGATTGCATACAAGCGAAATAATGATAGTAATATATTGTATAATCTTGGAGTAACAATGACTTTTTGATTGATACTTGAAATTAAACAAGATCCATTTTCAGGATTATTAAAACATAAAAATAACAATATTCCTTTCCTTTTTTTCTCCTTTCTTCTTATTTTTTTAGTAAAAATAATCTTAAGTTTGCACCCTTCTTAAATTTATTAGATTAATTTCTTTTTAGAAATAGGCCTTTTTAGGGTTTGATTTCTTTTTATATATTAAAATCAATTTTATGTGACCATTTGACCATTGAGCCATGTGTTATTCAATTTGCAGGCAATTTATTTGTTTCATTTTCATTCTGGACATCACAATATTGGACCTTCCAANTTGATGATTGCATACAAGCGAAATAATGATAGTAATATATTGTATAATCTTGGAGTAACAATGACTTTTTGATTGATACTTGAAATTAAACAAGATCCATTTTCAGGATTATTAAAACATAAAAATAACAATATTCTTTATTACTCCAAAGCTATTGAATTTCTAAACAGTATTAACATATATTATGAAATATGATATAATCTCAATATTTACTGTAGGAGGAAGTAAAAAATAATTAGTTAAAAAATATTAACCTTCTAAATAAGTTATTAGGCTAAAAGGTTTGCTAGCATTGTAGGTCAGGAAAGTATAATAAACACATTTTCAAATAAAATTAAAAATCCCTGATACAAAATTTTCATCTACCCTTATGTAAATCCTCTAAGCGAATTTCCCTTTTCATAGGTTTTCATTTTACCTTTGGCTTTACGGCTTGTTTAATGAAAACTGACCGGCTTACATAACAACCTAGATACTGAAAAACGCGCTAGGGCTCAAAATGAAAGTTTACGAAAATGTCTTACGTATTTGGGTCTATGGCCGAAACTGAGGACCCACCCATTAATTTCTTGCGTTTGTCTGTTGTTTAGGCACCTTACCAACGAAAGAACCAAAACATAACATAAACATTTTTAATTTGAACATATATTATGTTATATATATAACATAATATATATATAATAACAAAACACAGGGCACATAATAGGGGAGCATCATCTCTCAAAAACAAAGGTTTGAAGTTGAGACTTTGGAGTAGAATATTGTTAAGACGATAAAAATGCATTTAAAGGTGTTGGTTTCACGTCACATGAAGTGTTTCATCTAAATACAGACACAGAAAAGAGGGTGATGTAAGTTTTCGAGCTATCGATTTTTTCGATGATTTAATTTATTGTGCACATATAGCGTAATAACTCGTCAACTATAAAATATTGAAATTCAGTTTACGGCATTCAATAGAAGAGTAAATTCACTTTATCTACGACTAATGCTGATGCGAAATTTTATCATGTTTATCGCTGTTTAGATGCGTAGATAGTGATTCTTTACGTAGTTGTATTCATTGTGCATGTGCGTTTCATAATTCCTCTTTTGACTAGATAATTCGCACTGGACGCGTAATGTACTATTACATTGAACTATTTGATTGACCAAATCGGGTTTGTTATTGATGATATATAAAAGCAATTGAAAATAAAATATTCTATTTTATCAAAAGTGATGATCAAATTTTAAGATGTCATAGTTCATAACATGAAATTTGAATTTATAAAATAACTTTTAGCTAGTAGCTTGTATCACATCGATACTTTGTGCGTAGGCTTCCGCGGGTAATCAATGACTTGGTTTGCCGGTGAAATCCGCGTGTTTAAAGTCATAACTGTTTTAAAGTTGGTCTACAATAGAATTTATTGTACTACTTACTCACATTTTCTATACTTGTTCTATACTTTTATTATAGCAATAGTACCTATGGTTTTCACCCAATAAAAACGAAATCGAGGTTTCGGATTTATCAGTTTTGGGTATTTTTAAGTCCATTTGAATAGTTTTTAGCTGGATGTCACTTTGTCCATCTATGTGTCTGTCTGTCTGTCTATCCACAACGTCCACAGTTTTTATGCTATAGACTTATAACTTGGCACAAAAATCTGTCCTTACATGTCGCTGAATGAAGAGGAAAATGAGAAAACGATTGAGGAAATAAACGAGGAAGACGAAAAAATATAAAAATCAAGCACCCAAGCAATCATATTTTTCTAAAAGAACCAGTAAGTCGCTAGTATAGTATTCGTTTAAGGCTAGGGAACAGTGGCTGTATCATAGTGCTAACATATAATATTGGATTATAATGAAGGCCATAAAATAAATTANTTGTATTCATTGTGCATGTGCGTTTCATAATTCCTCTTTTGACTAGATAATTCGCACTGGACGCGTAATGTACTATTACATTGAACTATTTGATTGACCAAATCGGGTTTGTTATTGATGATATATAAAAGCAATTGAAAATAAAATATTCTATTTTATCAAAAGTGATGATCAAATTTTAAGATGTCATAGTTCATAACATGAAATTTGAATTTATAAAATAACTTTTAGCTAGTAGCTTGTATCACATCGATACTTTGTGCGTAGGCTTCCGCGGGTAATCAATGACTTGGTTTGCCGGTGAAATCCGCGTGTTTAAAGTCATAACTGTTTTAAAGTTGGTCTACAATAGAATTTATTGTACTACTTACTCACATTTTCTATACTTGTTCTATACTTTTATTATAGCAATAGTACCTATGGTTTTCACCCAATAAAAACGAAATCGAGGTTTCGGATTTATCAGTTTTGGGTATTTTTAAGTCCATTTGAATAGTTTTTAGCTGGATGTCACTTTGTCCATCTATGTGTCTGTCTGTCTGTCTATCCACAACGTCCACAGTTTTTATGCTATAGACTTATAACTTGGCACAAAAATCTGACCTTACATGTCGTTGTGCTGCCGGGAAATTAAGAAATTTGTGACTAATTTTGTGACTATTAACCCATTTTGATGAGTCAGAAAACATTTCAAAAATCGTCGTAAATATTTCTGATTGACCTAAAATTTCCGCCGATTATACCTCTTAATAAGGCACGCATTTACACTGAATTTCGTTTTGATATCACCGCCATATTGAAAACATTGATTTTTGAACTTTGAAACTTTAACGCTAAATAATTTTGTAATTGTTTCGCCAATATCAACAAATGTTCTTAAGATTATACCTTTCAACAAGATAATCATTTCTCCATATTGCTTCCGAGCTTACCGAGGGTAACGGAAGCATTGTTCACTTTTGAGAACGAAAAAGTTTTATGCCTCCGATTTTAAAAATTCCAAGACAGAAATCAGGGATTAGGGATCATTTTTGGTCTCAGTCAGTCGGTCTGTTTGTCCGCGAAATAAGAAACGTCCGACGATAACTTGAGTAATTCTTGACCGAATTTAATGAAATTTGGTAGACATGTTCATTTTACCAATGCCCAGGATGAGTTCGTTGGACAACGTTATCCGTCCAAGCGTTTACGCGCAACGCTCACGTAAACGTGAACTTCAAATTTAAAATTGGATTTTTAGGCCGGGGAAAAAAAATCAAACTTTGATTGACAACATTTTTTGATGAGACAAACATTATTTTTTAAATACAGTTTTTTAGTAAAACCAACAGCGACACCGCTATGAAGTGTTAAAGATCGCTAAAAGTATGAAATTTTTTTTTAGGCAATTAACAATATAACAATCAAGTAATCTAACAATAATTTTAATGTTAATATAACAATAAAGTGCATGATGAGATGCAAGGAAGCTACACTAAGTGGCAGTCTATTTCAACTTAATATCTGCCGCATTTTAGGATTATTTGGTGAGAAATATTTCCGAGACGCTCAGCGTGTGATTTTTCATAAATCAATTAGTTTCTCACATGGTATAGTCAAACATTTAATATCCTCTACTGCATTTTTCTCCAATGCGTGATAGCCACTCATCATAATAGGGGTGTAGTTTAATAAACCGTTGCTGTTTCAAGGCCTTGACCAAACATGACTTCAGCCCTTCGATTCAAGCAGACATTCATTGTCGCAGACTGTGCGTCTGCGACAATGAATGTCTGCTTACCCCAATATGCACAAAATCCCAGCGTGAACAAGGCTTATAAAACAAAACTAAATCCGATAAAAGCTATATTAAGTAAGAGAAATAACCAATAATGCAGTTAATAGGATTAAATAAGATCTGATAAAGTTTAAAGTTTTGAAAAGCAGGATATTAACTTTAGACTGAAGCGATTAGGAAAGTTTGACACCTAAGTGGGAATCAATCATTAATAATTACTTCTAGAGGAATTGACTGAAATGTTTCCTTTTGGCACATTTAATCACTATTTCCCAAAGCTTTAACTAACTTAATAAATGGCGTGAAACACTAATTCCATACCATCAAACCTTCCTACCTAATATTCAACTTAAGTTAAACTACATAAGTACTAACATAATTATTAATAAATCAGTAATGTAAAATGCTAGATAAATGAAAACAGAATGTTTAATTATTTAAACATTCAAACATTTAATTATTAAACATTTATTTAATTATTTATACGTCTAGGTATTAGACAAGAACGTAATTTTAATAATTAAATTGGGACAAATATTAACCGGTAAATTTCGATTTTGTAAAATATGACACTTCAGTTATTTCATACGGTATTGAACTCTGGGGTAGCACCAAGCATTCCAACTCCTATCGTATCCAATCCCTACGCCCTACAGTCCAAAATCCTAAGAAGAATAGTCAACGCTCCTTTTTATGTGTCTAACACCACCCTTCACAATGACCTTAAAGTCCCTTTCGTCCACGACCTAGCCATATCCCGATACAAATCCTTTAATCCACAACCTATCATTACCATTCATTCCTGGAAATCCTCCTATACGTCTAAAGAGGCAGTGGCCACGCGATTTATTGAACAATACTCAACCATTTTTTTCATTTGTGTAATATCTCAAGTCAGTATCTCTGAGTACTGATAATAGAAAGTCCCTCAATTCATGTCAATCATGTCACTGTAACAACAAGTATCAAAATTGCTTATAACATGTCGTATTATGTAGTTGCAATTTTCAAATAAAATTTTTAAAAAAAAGAAAACAAAAAAAATAAACAGTTATTTGGAGGCAAATGAAAACATTTACGGACGACTATAAATAACTTTAGATTAAACTAGGTTTTTAGTATCTACCGCGTCTCAATTTCTCATGGTGTCCGGTTATGAATGCAGTATGGTTATTAACAATCCAGACACAGAAGGTAATTTAGATAAAATAAGTAGTTCATCCAAA
The DNA here is from genome assembly GCA_001010745.2 of Gerris buenoi. Lineage (NCBI taxonomy): Eukaryota > Metazoa > Arthropoda > Insecta > Hemiptera > Gerridae > Gerris > Gerris buenoi. The sequence continues at coordinate 456,711 of KZ651441.1, read as the reverse complement.
AAATTTGATCACTTCACCGGATTCGGCTGTTCCAATGCAGCTTTCTACTTCAAATAAACTGCAAACAAAGTAACAGACTACTATAAGGTAACAATAGATTGTAAAGCAAGTAAAATACAATTTAAACTATTGCTAAACCTCGTTCATTAACCACAGCTGTTTCATGATGAGTCGTTATCAAACATTGTCGAGGATCATATAATAAGAATAGAAATTAGAATTAAAATATGAAGCGTTAGTTCGGAAGAAGCGGAGGTCATCATTAAATGTAGAAAGAAAGAGTCACACCACGTGATAAGTTTATTATTTTCAAAGCAGCTTTCAGCTACTTGTGAAAAAGGGAACAAATTTAAATTGCTTTTGTTCAATCTTTTTCTATTTTATATAAATTATTTTTTCGGTTTGATTATTAATTCAGAATATAAAAATTCAAAAATTCAATTATAAAATTAAAAATATTTGAGTGACATTGTCATGTCACTCACACTACTATAGGGCCATCATCAGTGCCACAAAAGCGAAGAAAGTTTAATAAAAGATGTCATGTACCAGTTGCTGGTTTGACATGACTCACCGTTCTTCTATGTTTAATCTTTTTATTCAACTTTCTTCGCTTTCGCGGCACTGATGATGGCCCTATGCCCTATAGTGGCTGAATGCTGCTTTGAAAATAATAAACTTATTTCACTTGCAGTGACTTTTTCTTTTTACAATTAATAGAAATTAGTTTCTCTCAAGATAAATGTACTTTAAATATCAAGTATATTAAAAATTATATATTTTNCAAATGGGCACTTAGCATTTAATTCTTGATTTAATCTTTGAATTAAGAAAGTTAAAATACGAAATTCAATAATAAAATTAAAAATATTTGAGTGACATTGATTGTCATGTCACTCACACTCCGCCCTGCTTGCTAGACTATTTTCTTCTTCAGGTTTATCCGATTTCCTCGTGCGTTTTTTCCTTGATGAATCTTGATCTTTCAGTTTTAGAATTACCACCAACAACTTGCTGATCAGATAAATTCTTAAGTTTTCTGTTGCAGATGATTTCTCATTAATTGATGTCTTTAGCGCAGTGTCATCTAAATATTCTCTTATATCAGTAATATCAACACTAACTTCTATCTTATCATATTTACTAACTTCCAAACTATTCAGAGTAGACCTACCAGCTCTCCCCCTGTCAGGAACATTAACCAGCGTTTTATCTTCATTATCAAAATTACCAGTGTTCACTTTCTTCCTATTATTCTGACATTTAGGAGTTTCTTTACCACCTTCAATGTTTTTTCCTGCAGTCTCTAGGATTTTAACCACTGTTTTACCACCTTGAACACTTTTCACTGCAGCTTTACCACTTTCTTCTTTTTTCACAACTGGTTTTCCACCTTCTACATCCTTCTCAGTTGTTTTACCAATAAAACTATTAACAGTAGTTTTATCACCTTCATCAATTTTGGCAGCTGTTTTACCATTCTCTGCATTTCTCACTTTAATTTTGCCACCATCTGCTGCTTCGACAACCACTTTATCACTATTTGTGTTTTTCACTACCTTTTTTCCAGCAATTAAACAATCACCTGAAATTTGTGATTGAAGATTGTGATCGAGAACTCGTGTCGATACCTTGAGTTTTCTTTTCAATCTTTTTCAGAGGGCTCATATTATCTTCCGTAGGCTTCTGATCGTGTGCTGTGATGACCAAGGGATTATTTTGTATAGCCAATTGTCTTCTTGTTTTAATATCAATTTCGTCAGAACCAAAAATTTATCTTGTAGTTCGCGTCTCAGGAAGATTAGCTGTTATCTTTTTAATAGTAGATAATTTTGTTTGTATGTCAGTTAAAATATTGTCATAATCCAATTGTAGTATTATTTCTTCGTCTGTCTCGTCTTCAATTCTTTTTAATTCGGTTTCATTATTATTTGACAATTCTTTGATTTCTTTTCTTACGTTTATATACCGTTCGTAAAAATAATTATTTTATTTTCAATATAGATTAATGTGGTTATATTCTCAGTTTTAGATGTTACATCTTCTTTAGTTAATTCTATTGTTTCTACTAACCTTCGTTTTATTAGTCCTGCGGACTTCCTTTAGCTTGATATTTCCATTCCATTTATTTCTTCAACTAAGTCACTTCCAACACTTGACAAACTTCAACACTTGATCAATTTTAACTTGATAACTTTTTTTTTTTTTTTTTTCTCCAACTTCCACTTGTCAACTTCCCACGCAGTCTGCTACCATGTGAAAAAGGGAACAAATTTAAATTGCTTTTGTTCAATCTTTTTCTATTTTATATAAATTATTTTTTCGGTTTGATTTTCTTTCGATTATTAATTCAGAATACAAAAATTCAAAATTCAATTATAAAATTAAAAATATTTGAGTGACATTTTCATGTCACTCACACTACTATAGGGCCATCATCAGTGCCACAAAAGCGAAGAAAGTTTAATAAAAGATGTCATGTACCAGTTGCTGGTTTGATATGACTCACCGTTCTTCTATGTTTAATCTTTTTATTTAACTTTCTTCGCTTTCGCGGCACTGATGATGGCCCTATGCCCTATAGTGGCTGAATGCTGCTTTGAAAATAATAAACTTATTTCACTTGCAGTGACTTTTTCTTTTTACAATTAATAGAAATTAGTTTCTCTCAAGATAAATGTACTTTAAATATCAAGTATATTAAAAATTATATATTTTAAAAAAGATATTTCTTGTTGAACTAATACGTAAATTTTGAACTAATACGTCTTTCATAAATTGGTTTTCGGCTGATACTAAACATCTTAGTATCAGTGTTATCATAGTTCAATTTTATCAATGTTACAAGCATCAAGGTTAAACATCTGCTGGTTAAATTCTATGTGTGTGTGTATCCAAAAATCAATTTATAAGCATAAGAAGGAACTCGTAGGAGTAATTTGTTATTATGTTAGTGTAAGGGTAAGGAAATCACTATATAAACAGAGAAACAAAAGGACAACAAACGAAATAAGAAACCAATGGATTTCAATAAGTGTGGGTAACATGCCTTGAATCTAGAATCTAGGGGACACGATGAGAGGAACAAATAAACAACTACCCACTAGTTTGTTCCCTTCGGTGTCCCCTAAACATGTTGTTGCATGTCTGTCCCTCTGTCCCTTTCATTCTCCTGTTCCTGTGGTCAGGTTCCCTTAACATACTCTTTGAGAATAAAGGGAAAAAAAGGTTGCACATAAATTATACAAATATATTACTTTAAAAACGTGAGCAAGATACAAATTCATTGTGTAAAGTGTGGAAAAATTTGAATCGTGTAGTTTTATTTCACAACAATTTCAAATTAATAAAAAAACCTTATCATTCATTGAAAGGAACGGGTCCGTCAACAATATATGAACAAAAACTAGTTTAATAATTAAAAAAAAATAAATAAATAAACCAATTTTAACAAACCTTGACCTGTTTTATTTTTTTAAAGAACAAAAAAAACAAAGCAATATTGTTTATCTAAAGGATTAGGAAAAACACAGAGAATAACCACTGGACATTGGCAACGGCTAAAGCTCCCAAAAGAAGGGATCGGACAGTTATTTGCATAGCACAGTAACAAACTAAAACTAAACTGCCATACAAGAGAAACCCATTAAAACAGAACCCAAAAGCTGAGTAAAAAAGGTAAACCTCAAACACACTGTATAAGATAAAAAATACACAAAACATCTACCAATGTACCTACCAATCTACCTTGGCAAAACCAACTTTTAAACAGACAGAATATTTGATGATGGAGAGGATAGGACCACGTGTAAACTAGATACTACAAGATCACGTAAACTAGATACTACAAGATCGCGTAAACTAGATACTACAAGAGCGCGTAAACTAGATACTACAAGATGTAAGATGTAAGAGGACACTGAAAATCGCTAGATATGAAGCTTATATGGAGGTATGAAGCAGCGTGATCATTTTCAAGTCATGATTCCATCACACACTGTAAAACATTATTGGTTTCGTGACCGTATGAAAACTACTCGTGTTATTTTAATGAATTGTATAATAAAAGTACATCAGCCCGCAGATATCCCTTTAATTATATTTTAACACTTTTCGCACATACCTTCCTCTTACTGATGTCAACATTTTTTTAACAGTCATAATTAAAATCTATCTCATTATACTAAATTTTATCACTATGTGATATTATCTTATTTTAAGAACGATTAAGTTGTGAAGAGTTTATGTAGTAGGTTTTAATTGGGAAAATAAACACATAAAAACATACTAGGGGGAAAAAAGTATTTGTACCATCGATGCATTAATCAAAATTACTTTGCATCCATCTAGTGGCAATTAATTTCTTAGTAAATATAGAATGTAACCTCTATAACAGCCAATTAGGCTGTATTCACAATTTGTCCTACAGTCAGGATAAGCAAAATCAATTAAATAAAATTGCCGAGCCAAGCAATTACATTGTTAACAATAAATTGGTAACATTTTACATTTTTTATAAATTAATAAGAATATCAAATAAAAAAAACGCAATAATAAAATATTTTTCAATCAATTATTTTCACTCGTGAGGAGAATACCACTCGGTCAGGGGACTGATAATATATGAAAAAAATGAAAAATAAAGTGTTTTGGTTATATCCAATGTTAAAAATAAGTTTAAATATATAGACCGCTGTGGTTCGAGTCCCGGTGCTGGAGTCTATTTTTATCTGTCTGTCTCCCGTTGTTAATAATAATTATAAGTTGATTTAAATTAAAATTTAAACTTTCCGTAGCATGAATACTACCAAAAACTTAAAAATGAATTACTAATTAATTGTACTAGGTACCAATTGGTTACTTTATAATTATAAGCAATATTTCTCGGTCTAGCTCTTTTGTCGTAAAAATGTCGACTCGTAGACTTGTGAAAAAATCGAAAGCTAATTCGGGACTGGGTATCGTTAATGACAGAGGAAATTATTGTTCAGTGTAGCTTAGTTGGTCAGAGCACTATACTGGAAATATAGAGGCCCTAGGTTCGAGTCCCGGCGCTGGAGTCTATTTTTCTCTGTCTGTCTCCCGTTGTTAATAATGATTATAAGTTGATTTAAATTAAATTGTGATCTTAGATGAACATCAAGGGGGGAAACCCTTGTTATAATATTTAATAAAATTATACAACAAACACAACTTGGTTACAAATTATTACTTAACCACGACCGACCGACTGTACAACAACTAATAAAC